>CAUYLG010069012.1:0-80194 GCA_963573385.1 Cacajao melanocephalus | reverse complement strand
AGACTGGACAGGGAAAATGTGGCACATATACACCATGGAATACTATGCAGCCATAAAAAATGATGAGTTCGTGTCCTTTGTAGGGACATGGATGAACCTGGAAACCACCATTCTCAGCAAACTGATGCAAGAACAGAAAATCAACAGAAAATCAAACGCCACATGTTCTCACTCAGGTGGATGTTGAATAATGAGAACACATGGACACAGGGAGGGGAGCATCACACACTGGGGTCTGTTGGGGGGAAATAGGGGAGGGACAGCAGGGGGTGGGGAGTTGGGGAGAGATAGCATGGGGAGAAATGCCAGATATAGGTAAAGGGGAGGAAGGCAGCAAATCACACTGCCATGTATGTACCTATGCAACAATCTTGCATGTTCTTCACATGTACCCCCAAACCTAAAATGCAATAACGAAAAAAAACATACATGATATACTTACATTGTTATACAAACCCCCAACCTCTTCATCCTCACCTACTTCTAAGCTCCCAAAGCAGGTGAATGGAGGTAAATTCCATCACAATGATGTTGCTCAACCCAATTCATCACTCAGTTCTTTTAGGTTTATAATTTAGATGTGACCTGATTATTTATCAAAAATAAAGAGCCCTGAGCAGATGGAAGAATTGGAGACCCTTTTTTAAAGAATGGTAATAATTACACTTTCTCAATAAGTCTAAGCTATTTAGGAAACCAGGATAGGGAAAAAAGATAAAATCCCCTGGTTTTCTTTAGGCAAACTGATTTTAATTGAGTGAATTTTCTGGTCATGACGGGAAGAGGAACTGAAGCCTCAGTAACGATGGTGGCATTGTTTGTTGCCTAGCAAAAAGGGGGCTTAACGTGCTGCTGCAGCTGAATAGAATATCAGCATAATCAGCGACCAATCAATCATCTCTGGAGGCGCTGTTGCTGTTTCCTTCTCCCAGTAGCAACATAGGCAAAGCAGGAGGATAGATGAATAACAGTTACTGTTGAAAACCCCAAAGATGAAAACAGACCTAAATAAGATGCACATTTTCGGACTCCTGTCTGTGACACGGTAGATGTACAGCATTTATCACTATAACAAATACTTCTCTGTAATAAGGCAAAAGTCACATCAGCAAAATAGATCCCTTTTGCTATTACTTAGCTGGTCCCTTAAAATGATTCCTGAAAAATCCATTTCCTAGTTCTTTATCCATTCTGAACATTGCGTGAAGATTGTCAGAGAATTCTTCACTCCCTAATCAAACATTCTGGTTGTATATGGTGTCTGGAAAAATGTCTGCTCACAATACAGATTTAGGGCATTGAAAAGGCTCTGTAGTCAAGCTCAGGAAGGCCACATAGTTATTGAGAATCCTGTATGAATACAATTTCCAAGGTCACTTTTTTTTCGGTCCCTGCTTCCTAACTCTCCATCCCAGTTATCTTGTTACAGTGGGAGTAGAGGAAAGTATCGGATTACTGTGGTGCATTTTTTTTTCCTGCAGATAATACATTAATTTTATCTAAATTATGGTTTATTTGTTAGGCAGTTTCTATTGGGAAATAACAGCAGCACACAGATATAAGTATGAGAGAAAATTATTTCCTCTATACCTAAACATTTTTTACACTTTCTATTATGGAATATTTTAACTATATCCCAAAACAGAAGGAATTGTATCATGAACCTCTATGTATATATCACCTAGCCTCAATAATCACTATTTCATGGACAAAAGTGTTCTTTGTGTATACCTACTTACCATCTTCACCCCCAAAATGACTTAAAGCAAATCCAAGACATCATTTAATTTTATCCACAAACATGGATGTATCTCTAAAAGTAGTATTGACCCAATGTCATTATCATACATTTAAAAAGGTAACAATTCCTTAATATTATCAAATAAGCAGAGTTTGAATTTCCCTGATTATGTCATAAATCAGTGCTTCTTAAATATTAATGTGCATAAGAATCATCAAGGGATCTTTTTAAAAGGCAGATTCTGATTTGATAGCTGTGGGATGAAGCCTGAGATTCTCTATTTTTGACAAGTTCCCAGGTGATGCCAGTAAGGTCATTTTTTTTTTTTTGCAGTTTGTATTTAAACGTTTGATATGTAAAAATTTTTTTATTTAGAGATTACTGTGCCTTAAGATGTCAGAGTAATGCATAACACTATTTTTGATCATACATTTACTCAAAAAAAAAATGCTCCAGTATATACCTGGCACTGTGCTGGGCATTGGGGAATCACGAAAATTGATCATACATAAAATCTTTTTACCTCTGGCCAGCTAACAGCTTTCTTAAATGGTAGAAACAAAAGGTATATATCCATATTGAATTTTTGCCTAGCTATCTCTTTCTTATGTACACATATTCGTAATAAGGTATGCATATTTTCCCTTTTATGAGAGTCTTGCTGTATTAATTTTCTATGACTGTTGTCAAAGGAAATTAAATTTTGGGGCCCCAAACTCATTTATTCCAAGGGAAAAAAAGTCAAGCTGGGAACTGGGTCAGCAAACCTGCCTCCACTTGTAAGCTGGCTACAAGATGAAAGGCTACACGCTTCCCCCATATTTTGCCAACAGGGAAATTCCTAGTGAGCTGTTAAAATTTCACAATGGAAATGTAAATTGATAGCTTATCTTTACATGTGCAGTCCCCCTGGACCACCAGACACAAATGCATATGTGATTGTTCCCCTGAGGCATTTTGTCTATGTTTATCTTATGTAAAATACAGATACCCTGCATTTTTCTCTGTCCCATTTATTTATGTTATCTTACATACAAAATGCAGATTCGCTAAGCCAGACAAAGACCGAAGACATGAATAACTATTTTTCCCACCCTCCCACAGGAAAATTGTGTACTTCTCAATTTCCCACCCTTTCCCCTTTAAATTTAGAGCCCTCAAAATCATCATCAGAGAAAGGCATAGTCCTGTCTCCTAGGCATGTCCTTATCTTTGGCAAATAAATCTCCTAAAATGATTGAGACTTATCTCGTTATTTTTCTCTGTCACTGTCGTAACAAATTACTATAAATTGTGGTGGCTTAAAATAACAAACATTTATTTTTCACAGTTTAGAGGCAAGCAATCTGAAATCAATTTCACCGGGTTGAGGTCAAAATGTCCTGTTGGCAGGGCAGCGCTACGTAGGAAGACCAGGCAGAATCACTTCCTTACTTTTCCAGTTTCTGGTGGCTTCTTGCATTCTTTGCATTACTTGCCTTGTGGCTGCTTCTCTCTGATCTCTACCTCTGACTTCACATGGTCTTCTCATCTGTGTCTGAGTGGTTCAGATGAGAAGGCCTATGAGATCTCCCTCTTCCTATCTTTTATGAAGATATTTGTGATTGGCTTTAAGGCCTATCTGGACAACCCAGAATAATGTCACCATGTAAAAATCCATAATTTAACACACCTGCAAAGCCTGTTTTTCACTATAAGGTAACATTTATAGGTGCTAGAAATTAGGACGTGATATCTTTGAATGACTGTTATTCAGTCTACTACATTGGACTCTTAATCTGTTTAAAAATTATGATTATAGAACTTTTTTTTTTTGTGACAGAGTCTCACTCTGTCACCAGGCTGGAGTGCAGTGGCATAATCCCAGCTCACTGCAACCTCTGCCTCCTGGGTTCAAGTGATTTTCCTGCCTCAGCCTCCCAAGTAGCTGGTACTACAGGCGCGCGCCACCACGCCCAGCTAATTTTTGTATTTTTAGTAGAGAAGGGGTTTCTCCATGTTGGCCAGGATAGTCTCGATCTCTTGACCTCATGATCCACCTGCCTCAGCCTCCCAAAGTGCTGCGATTACAGGCGTGAGCCACCATGCCTGGCCCATAGAACCTTTTCTAAGAGACCACATAACCTCAGAGTTATGTAGAAGAGATGTGGCATGACTTCATCGTTTATCCTATGCAGAATGAGGAAAACCCTGTTTTCTCCCTAGACTGAGGAAGCCAAGAGGAAGTAGGTGGTGTTGCCTGAGGGATGAGAGAATGAGACCCAAATGAGGAGTGGTGAATACAACAATTAAATATTCATTGTGTTAGTCCACTTTGTATTGATATAACAGAATATCTGAGACTGGGTAATTTATGAAGAAGAGATTTATTTAGTTCACAGTTCCGCAGGCTGGCCAGTTGGAAAGGCATGGCACCAGCCTCTGCAGAAGGGGAATGAGCCTGTGAAAAGAGATCATGTGGTGAGAGAGGAAGCAAGAGAGAAGAAGAACCAAGGAAGCCAGACTTCTTTTTTTTAATAATCATTCTTATGGAAACTAATCCATTCCCACAATAGAATAAAAACTCACCCTATCGAGAAGACAGTAATCTGTTCATGAAGAATCGAATCCCCTGACCTCTCATTAGGCCCTACCTACCAGCACTGCCAAACTGGGGTTACATTTCAACCTGAGTTTTGGCAAAGACAAACTATATCCAAACCATGTCACTCATACTCCAAAGAATATGAGCTGAGTGTCACCATGAAGTTAACATTACTAACATTAATGGCCCTATGGGTGAATACAATAAGTATATGTATGAAATGTAAAACGGTACTCATAACAAAAATACTCAACCTATCATTTACAACATCTGATTAGTTTCATTACTGTAAATTACACACATGGATAATGGTCCCTCAATGTTTTATTATTCTTTAATTATGATTCTGGATTTGAAAGCATCGTCATTCTAGATTCATAAGGGAGAGGGAAGTGCAAATTCATGCAATTCTTGGAATTTCTTTGATCATCTCTTTCCTTCATTGTAAAAGATCTGCAAGAAAAATGTCAATTCTATTTATAATTAACACATATAACCACTCCATTTTAAAATCAAAAGACTCAGGGGTTATTCCTAGGTTGCTTTACTGGTACTCTAATCAGATTTCGGAATATTGCCAGCAATCTAGTGGTCTCCCATGTACTCTCTTTCAGTCATTGCTCTCTCCTTCTGGGTAACCTCTATTCTGACTTCTAATGGCATAGAACAATTTTGATAGTTTAATATTTTATATGAATTGAATTATATAATTTGCTTTGTCTGTATTTTTTCCCTCAGCATTATGATTGTGAAAATTCATATTTTGGGGTTTACTTTTAGAGCCCTCATTATCATCCTCTATATATGCACTGTATAAATGTACCATGGTTTATTTATCTGTAGTACTGCTGATGAACATTCAGATTTTCTGTATTTCAGCTATGACATATAGTGTTATTAGGATCATTCTAGTAGATGGACTTTGGCAAACATATGTCCACATATATGTTAAGTATATACATAGGAGGACAGTATCAGCTTTTACAGATACTGCTAAACTGTGTGTACAAATATAAATTGCCACCAGCAGTAATATAAAAGTTTTGGTTTCTCCCAGCCTTGTCAACAATTGATTTTTTTTAGCCATTCTCATGGATATATAATGCTATTGCACTGTGGTTCCAATTTATATTGTCTTGGTGACTAATGAAGTTGGGCACTGTTTTTTATATATGTATTGGCCATTTGGATAGCTTCTTTGTGAGGTATCTGTTCAAGTATTTTGTTCATTTTCTCTATTGAGGTGTTTATTCTTTCCTCTATATAGCCTAGATAAGCCCTATGACAGCCACGTGTGCTACAGATATCTTTTTGCACTCAGTCATTTGCCCTTTCACTTTCTTCATGATGAGTTTTGATAAACAAAAGACTGTAGTGCATTTTTTTTTTTTTTTGAGACGGGTCTTGCTCTGTTACCCAGGCTGGAATGCAGTGGCGCTATCTCAACTTGTCGCCACCTCCACCTCCTGGGTTCAAGTGATTCTCCTGTCTCAGTATCCCAAGTAGCAGGAATTACAGGCGTGCACCACCACACCTGGCCTATTTTCATATTTTTTGTAGAGACGGGGTTTCATCACGTTGGCCAGGCTGGTCTCGAACTCCTGACCTCAGGCCTCCCAAAGTGCTGGGCTTACAGGCGTAAGCCACCACACCTGGCCCTGTAGTGCATTTTTAATGTATGGTAATTGCTTTAAGGATTATATTTACATAGAAATACTGTATCTATGTCAATAGGAATTACTGAACCACAGCCTTTGCACATGCTGTTCCTCCTCCCCCATCTTTATCTACTACTTCTTTACCATTCTTTTCTCAGTTTAAGACTAACAGAAGTCAGATTAAGACCTTACTGCTTTCTTCTATTTCTCCCCAGTGACTACTTCCTCTAACATAGCTTTACCAACTTTACCATTTCCGCTTTTCTTTTGTCTGAACAAAAGGGCCGTTTCATTCTTTGTCCCCATTGTGACTCCAATGCCTAGTTTATAGTAATAATAGCTAACATACATTGAATGCCAAGCAATGTTCTAAATTATTTAATTAAATTATTTCCCTTTAATTCTTACAACTCTATGAAGTATGTGCTATTATTATCCCCGTTTTGTAGATAAGAACACTAAAGCCCAGATAATTTAAAATATATTGTCCATTGGCACACACGGTTAGTAATGGGTAGATACAGGATTCAAACCTAGGTAGTGTGATTTCAGAAACATGCTCTTTGTTACTACGTTGTTCACTTAGGTTTAATAGTAGACAAGTAACAAATATGTGTTTAATGAATGTATTATAAATGAAAATTCAATACCATACAAATAATATAACTAAATTGGCTCATTTTAAGAATGTGTTAACTGGGGTTAAGAGGCAAGGTGACTTGGCAAATAATTGCTAAAATTACAACATAATTTCAAGTGTGTTGACTGCCATTTCGGTCTTCTTACTCCTGCTCCCTGTCCTGAATGTGTATTTTCCAAAAGATACCATTTACTTCTTTGTAAAGCCCTGCTAAACTCTACTGCTTTCAAAAGATTACCATGAGCATAAGCCATTTCTAGTGATAAGAACTGTCGCTTTTAGATAATGGCCTCACAGCTAAACAAATTGCATGATCGAATCATAGACTTGTGGACTTATCGATAGGATCATATTGTTATAGCTGAGTAAACCTAATATCCTTCTGAAAAGTGAAAACTTCAAAGACTTTGAAATATCTGAATGTTTTTCATTGTGAGACCAAACTGAAATTTTTACTTTTCATGTGCTTGTTTGGCACTGTGGCTAGGTTTAGAGCGGCCTTGATGTCTACTGCCCTGATTTGCTCTACTGCTTGATCTCCTCTACTGCTCTTCTTTCTGCCAAATACTGCCCACTATTCTTGTCCAGAATGATATTAATACATTCAGGCTGCTAAGTCTGATTTAACATAACTTAGACCCTGACAACCATTTCCTGTTTGTTATTTTGTTGTTTTATCAAATACAAACTTGCATCACGAAGGCCAAATGGAAACAGCTTTGGAAAGGGTTCACTCTGGTATGTTAAGATTTCATTAATATTTTCCCATCGATTTTAGTTTATTTTTAACACACTGTTTCTCATGCTATGTTCCAAGACAATAGACTATATAATTCTGCAATACATTCCTGAACTGTAATGAAATACAGTTCAGGAAAAGAGCATTAAGACGAAAAAGGGAAATAAGCGCTATAACAAGAATTCATATGTTTTGCTGAATTCAATCCAATTGTTATTGATTTCCAACTTCTTATAGTATGAAAAAAGATCAGAAGCTTACATTTTACTATCATATATTTTACTAGATCAAATTGCACTATTTGACTCTTGCAATTCCTGAACCTCAGGAGTATTCTTCACAGAATTTCAGAACTGAATTTGTTCAGGTGATGATTTCTACATAGATAAAACTGTGTTTATCATCAAAGCCTTATTGTGGTAATGTTTAATCCTTTATAAATATGTATCACATATTTTTATTTATTTATTTATTTTACTTTAGGTTCATACTATATCTGGCATTTCTCCCCATGACCAATAATTTTTTAAAATAAGCAAACACAGCTTCTAAGGCTCCTATACTTGAATTTCTCATTATTCTCTCTACTGTTCATAAGTGAAGTAATTTTGCATAGGAACACTAGGCTTCCTGTTGCTCATTCATTTACAACCATTACTCTCTGAATCCTATGATCTAGTACTGAAACTAAACAGAGTAATATTTTTTTAATTTTGGAAAATTTCAAACATTGTAACAGAAAAGAGTATAATATAATGAACCCCCAAGTGTACCTCACCCAGCCAGCTTTCTTTTACCATTAATAACTAAAAGCCCATCTTGTTTCACTTGTAATTCTATCCTTCCCCTCTTTGGATTATTTTGAAACAATTCTCAATCATTATATCAATTTATTCATAAAATTTTCAGTATGTGTTTCTCATCAAAGAACCACTTTTTGTAAAAGAAAAAACCAATAGCATTATCTCAGCTAAATAAAAAATCAGTTAATTATATCAATGTCCAATTGATGTTCAAATTTCTTCAACATTTTTTTTACTTTTTAAAATAGTTGTTGGTTTGAGTTCAGATCCAAGCAAGTCCATCAAAACATTGTATTTGTTTTACATGTCTCTTAAACTTCTTTTAGTCTATAAATTTTCCTTGCCCTCTTTTTTATTTCTTTAAGCTTATTAAAGAAAACAGCAATTTTTGGCTCATAGAGTTCCTGATTGGTAGCGATTTTACCGATTGTATCACTATGATATTCAGAAAAACATGTCCCTCCATCCCCTGAAATGTCTGTATACTGACAATTTAATCTAGAGGCTTCATTGAATTCAGGTTCATTTGGCTTTATTTATTTGTTAAGAATACATAATAGGTGGTATTCAAACCTCTTTTTTCATTGTCTTAGGCTTCTTATTGAGATCAGGTGTTGTCAGAGATTCCTAAAATTTTTCATCTGCTTTTTATTATTTTATTATAAGATTCACACTGGCGATATTATGATATTAACTGTGATATTAATTGGCATTACTTTGTTTACTAATGCATTCTAAAATTTTTAAGGTTTTCTTAAGGTGAACATTTCCTATCAACTATTTGGTTACCTAATGTACAGTTCATCAAAGAAAGTCAGGGTAAACGCTTGATTTGTCTTTTTTCATCAGTCTTTAAAATAATTAATTCTCTTGCATCAATCAAAAATGATCATTAAGTTTTCTTAAGGAGATTTATAATAAAAATATCATATATGTATTTCCTAGTTACCATTTCCGGTTCTTTCAATTTATTTGTGTAAATGCAAGCTTTCCTCTGGCATCATTTTCTTTCCACCTGAAGAATTTCCTTCATCATTTCTTGTAGCGCAGGTTGGCTGGTGATAAATTTTTTCAGCTTTTGTGTGTCTGAGAATGTCTTTACTTTGCCTTTACTTTTGAAAGATATTTTCACTTGGTACAGAATTCTAGCTTGACCTTTTTTTTTTAAGTACTTTAAGACGTTGCTCCACAATTTTCACGCTTGTATTGCATCCAACAAAAATCTTCTCTTGCCCTTATCTTTGCTCCTCTGCACATACATGTCTCTTCTCCCTATGGCTGCTTTCAGGATTTTTGTCTTTATCCCTGCTTTGAGCAATTGGATTAAGATGTAATTTTCTTCCTGTTTCTTGTGCTTATATTTCATTTGAGATTCTGGATTCCTTGATTAATTTTCATCGAATTTGGAAAATCTTCAGCCATTATGTATTTAAATATGGTTTTCTGTCTCCCAGCACTCTCCTTTGGAGACTCCAATTACCTGAGATTGTTCACTGATCATAGTTTATTCATTTATTTTTTTTCTGTTTTATTTTTGACATTTTTTATTGCTATGCCTTCAAGTTCACCAATATATTTAATCTGCAACATCTAAACTACTATTAATCACATCCTGTTAATTTTTCATCAAAGGCATTATAGGCTTCATCTTTAGAAGTTTGATTGTGGACTTTTTAACATGTCTTATGTCTTTACTAACTCTGGTATATAGAATGCAGTTATAATAACTATTTTCATATTCTGGTCTGCTAATTCTAAGATCAATGTCATTTCTGGGTCAGTTTCAATTGATTAATTTTTCTCATTATGGGTCATATATTCTTACTTCTTTGCATTCTTGGTAATCTTTGATTTTTTTCTTTTTTGTATTCCTACAGGGTGTCCTTGAGCTTTCTTCTGAGACATAGTTTATTTGGGAATGCTTTGATATTTTTATTTCTTTGCTTTTTAAGATTTGCTAAGTCAAGCCGAATAGTGCTCACTTTAGGCTAATTTTTCTCCACTGTTATGACAAGACCCTTCTGATATTCTACCAAATGCTTTCTAAAAATGCCCCATAAATTTTGAGATTTCTGCAATCTACTTGGGAACAGAAACCATGCCCAGTCATGTGTGACTATTGGGCACTGTTGCCTCTAATCAGGTGGTTATTTCCCTAGATTTGGGTAGTTTTCTTATACACACAATGAGCACATATCTGGACACTCAGAGAGTCTCTCTACATATGTCTGGATTTCTCTCTCTGTACAACTCTTTCCTCCCTAGTACTTTATTCTGTGGAATTTAACTATTTTGGTAGAAATTAGCCATCTTGGTCTCCCTGCCATCTAAATTCTATTTACTCAATTAGGAAGTCTCACAGGCTTCATTTGGGTTCTAATTCACTGTTTCATTACCTAAAAGCTCACAAAAGGCAGTAATCTTAAGCATTTATAGGGATTGTCTTGTTTGTTTTCTCTCTCTGTATCATTCTCTATCATTGCTTGATGTCCAGTGTCTTGAAAACCATCATTGCATTTATTTTGTGTTTTCATTATTACACAGAATAGGGTAAATCCAATTTCTGTTATTCGATCTTGTTTAAAAGTTAAATTCAGTTTTATATATATAAATATATATATAATATATATAATTGTGGACTTTTAACATATTTGATATGTTTTAAATATAGCTATTAGTGTTAATACTCAAATTGTCTCATTTTGGTCAGAGGGGAAAAAAAACCCTACTCAGCGGCATTTGACAGATCCCAGGAGTCCTTGCTTTCTTTTCAACAAGATGTTTCAGACTCATTTTGTACATTTCCTGCCTTAAGTAAGTCATTTCCACAAAAATTCGGGAGACCTGTTCTGAAGAAAGAGAAAAGAATAACCCAGATTTGGGATACTGAAGAAAACCCTAAATATAACATCAGAAAATGTTCTAGACTTATTGGAACACATCTGGAGAATACTAAAATCTCAACAAGCAAACCTCAGGCCTGTCACACTTTTCATCATGCTTCTCACTGCCCGCCTCCTGCCCCACCAACACACACATCCATGTGCACACACATACACATGCACATGCCTACACACACACTCACACACCATTCATATCAAACAATAAAATAAATCTTTATTATTAATTGCTCTGGATATTGGGAGCTTTATTAGTCCATTTTCACACTGCTATGAAAATATACCCGAGACTGGGTCATTTATAAAGAAAAGAAGTTTAATTGACTGACAGTTCCTCATGGTTGTGAGGCCTCTGGAAACTTAAAATCATGGTGGAAGGCACCTCTTCACAGGTTGGCACGTGAAAGAACGAATACCAGCAGAGGAAATGCCAGACGCTTATAAAACCACAGGATGGTGTGAGAACTCACTCACTATCACGAGAACAGCATGGGGGAAACTGCCCCCATGATTCAGTTACTTCCCGCCAGGTCCCTCCCATGACATGTGGGGATTATTGGGATTACAATTCAAGATGAGATTTGGGTAGGGACACAGCCAAACCGTGTCAGAAGTAATGGAAAGGAATATCAAATATGGACAATTTGGAGCATTAAATATTCAAATTTTATTTCAGATAATGGACTCCTAGTTACTACTTTTATTATCAGTCTTTTCTATAAGTGGGGAAAAATTCATAAAAGATAGAAAAACTGAAACAGATTTAAATTCTGTGTCTCTAAATTGTTCAACTTTTAATATTTTGGAAGAAAACGACATGGAAAAATGAAATCCATAAATAATCTATTCAAACTTTTGTTTTCAAAAAGTATTCTTGACTTGTATCTTCAGAAAAAAGTTACCACAGTTAGAAAAGGGAAACAGATATGATTGTCTCATTTTTCCTTCTTTCTTTCTCCCAGACTCATCATTTTAGAAAGTTTATAATCGGGAAGAAAAAAGCTAGTGAGGCAAGAAAATAGAAGAAAATAGCACTGATCAGTATGCAAAGGAGGAGATCAAGTAATCCTTGATAATCAACAAGGCACGTTGCTCATTGGATAATGCAGGCTCAAAGAATGTTTGAATGAGCTTCTTCATGTGAATCGCTGATTCCCACCTTTCATCTCACATTTGGAAGAAGATTATTTGTGCCATAATGAGAAAGGGCTCTTGGGAAGGGAAAAAGCAGTTTGATACTTGTGACTATGGAACTTTGAGACATATCTAGTGTGCAACTGTGATATACCAGATTATAAGTCATAAATCATTAGTTAACCTTAATCTCTTTTTTATATTCAAATTTCAGATTACTACATAATCCATGCCATCAATGATCTTTTCATTTAAAATCCTTGCTATTTAGAAACCTAATTCCATGTCCTCCACCTTTTTCTCTCTATCTACTAGGGGTAAAGGTATGGCCAATCAGGGATAATATATCCCTCTTCAAAAACCTCTGTCATGACCAGATCATTGTTTATGTTCACCCATCTTCAGGTAATTCTGATACAAGAAATAGTAATTCAGGATTACAAATAGAATTCTAAATCAAAATGAAATTTCTTTGAGCATATGTTAGTAATCACAATGTGAATAAAATCACAACCACGTTTTACTAAATTATTTTATATGAGTAACACATATTCAGTGTAAAAATGTAGGAAATAGAAATAAGCAATAAAAATATATTAAACTGAAATTACACATGAACTCTTTACCGCAAGATAACCTGTTGGTAACATATTGAAGAATACCCTTTCAAACTTTTTCTTATGGAAATATAATCATTTTTCATTTGGTTCAAAATTGGCATTATTTTTGAAACATTTATCTTGTTCTGAAATGATTTTTGATCTTTTAATTAAAAATAAAAGCCATATATATATACATGATTAAAATTCAAATAGGATACTAAGACATAAAATGAAAATTAAGTCGATCTAGCGATCTAGGACTATATAGCCATTAACATTTTTTAAGAATATCAAGAAGTATTTTATAAATTAGCAGCATATACATCCACATGCATACTTATATTATGTTGAAAAAATTGGATATATATATATATATTTTGAAAAATATACATATGCATTTTTTGAAAAAACTAGATTATGCTAAATCTACTATTTGATTTATTTGCTTTTTAAAATTAATGATAATATTAATCATCGTCTTAGAGATACTTCCTTATCAGTATGTAATATTTTCCTTACTCTCTCTTCACTTTTACAAGTACTGATATTTATTCTCTTAGATTATGTGCATGGAAAGAATGACTTAACAACTCATGGAAAAGCAATCTAAACTCCTTCAGTGATAAAAAGAAAAAAAGGTTTCTCTGGTAAGTAGGATTAACTACCAGCAATATAACATGGAGAGTAGTGTTTCCAATAAATTCATTAATTAGAAATGTGCAGGAAAATTTTTAATAATAGTATTAAATGGTTTGAGAAACATAAAAGCTGATTGTCAAATGATTGTGAATCTTTACGTATTTCTTTACTGAATGGAATTTATGTTACTTCCTTTTATCTCATTTATTTTCCATACTGCTGTACTATTAGTCTTTGAGCATGCATATTCTGTGGAACATCCAAATTATTAAATTTCTGTTTTCTCCTTATCTATATATTTATTTATTTATCTAATCTATACCCACATCTATACATATAGGAACCCACGCAGTCTCAGAACAATAAAAAGTGCCTCTGGTTTATTAGGGAGAAAGGAGATCTTCAGCTTTAAATGTGAGCCCAAAATAAGGATTGCACCTGATTGTACTTTGTTCTTCTGCTTGGATCTGATCTGGTAGAATTCACAGTTCTCGTCAGGTGGAGGAAGTGCGTATGGGGGCAGAAAGGCCGTAAGAAAAATATGCCAGTGCACACACACACACACACACACACACAAACAGAATTTTGTTCCTCACAAAGCCTAATGATTACACCTATTCACTTCCTTGATAAATGATGAATAATTTTATTTCTAGCACTGTACTAAATATCTCTGTGTATGTGAAAGAAGTTGTAATCACCCCTATTTCACTTTATACTGAGATCTCTTGAATTGTAGATACTTCTAAATCACAATAATTGAACCATGTCTGCTTCTAAATGTAATGTGCGTCATTGATGCAATAACCTGAACAAGAAGAATGAATGGTTGACAGCACTGACAAGCCAATAGGAATAAGGAAAATATCCAGCTTCAGAGTTTTCTGTTCCTCACTTTTAATCTGTGTGCACTCTATATCTGAAGTAAATATCCAGAGCTCTCATCAAAATGCAAAGCACTCAGAAAAGAGTGGAAAAATTTTAGGCATGTTTTGTAGCAATTTTGATGTCATGATGCTCTCTATTACTCCTGAGTGCTTTGAGGTAATTGCTGATTTAAGTACTTATCCTGTTTTCTCTTGTTCTAATAATTTCTTCTGGTGTCACTCAACCTCTACCGGATGCTCTTTTAAAACTTTATTCTCATCAAATTGTCAGGACTTGGCTCAGTGACTGCTTGGGGCCCACAGTTCTATAGGTTTTGGATTTTCAGGCATTACTTGAAAATAAGCCCCTTCACATCATGTACCTGGGCTGCTAGCAGGTTTTTTTATCACCTTCACAGCCGAGACAACGAGACTCTCCGTCTTTATTATCCCTTAAATAGCTGCCACGTGTTCATCCTTCCAAATTTCCTTAAATCCTGAGTTTTTCTGTGGCTGCTCTGTTTGACATTTCACGTCAACTAACTAAGGACCATGTGGGTTTTAGTAAATTTATCTCCCTCTAGATCAATCCATAAAATGATGTAACTCTGGAATTTGAAATCAGATTTCTTGACCACGTGAAAGGGTAATAACGAAGATATTCACCACGTGAGAGGATTTTAGTGGTTAAGAACCTGAAATATGTACGTTCCCAAGGGTAAAAGCAGCTTTATATTTTCAATGCAATAAAATAGTAGGGTCAGATATCTTGGAATGATGACTTTCTGGTAAGACTCTGTACAATGAACCACATTTAAGCTATAAGGTTTCAGATGAATGATCCAAATTCTTCAGTCAGTTAAATGTATGCATTACAAAAGCACTTCTTACTGCATTTCTAATAGGACTATTCCAGTTCTTTTGCTTCAAAAAAAATATTTTAAAAACCTTAAATTCACCAGGGACACAGTGGGGTTTTTTTTTTTTCTTTTCTTTTTGGAATATCGGGGAAGAGCTCATTGAATTTTTCTATTTAGAAAATGGTCACTCCACTTGCTTTACATATGATGTAGTACTCAATCTCAAATTTCAGATTAGTGATTTAGGTTTAATCTTTCAAAATATACTTATTTTTATCATATCTTTTTTAATTGTTCTAAGAACTGAATAAAAACTTACGAGCATACAAGTATGTACGGATAAATGAAATTATCTAGGATTTGCTTTAAATAATCGAGCAAGTAAAAAAGGGGGTGTGGATGAAATAATATGAAACAGAGTTGATAAATATTCAAGGTGGGTGTTAAGTATGTGGTGGTTCATTGTAATCTTGTCTCTACTTTTGTGTATGTTTGAAGATTTCAATAATAAAAGCATAAAAATCTTGAGCATTATTCTGCATATAACCAAAGAAACTCTGACAGTAGCTAAAATGGTATATTTAACTTTTTCGAGTGAACCTTTCTCAGTCTCAAGGTTACAAACAGTCTGCTTAATAAGCAAGATTGCAAAAGCATGAGTGGGATTTTCTTCCATGAAATACCTTGCTTATGTAAATCACTAGCACATAACTAAAGTGAAAAGAAACTGTAAAATAACATTTATATAGCTGGTATTTCTAAAACTGGCCTCGAAGTTTTTGCTGTAGGACAGTGGAAAATATTTTTTCCATATAGTGTGATCCTGATTACACTTTTGTTTTAAGAAAGAAGGGGCTGGCTGAGAATGAAAAATCTAAACTTTTTTTTTTGTTTTCAGAAAGGGTAGGTAGAGGGTATCTTGCTTGAAATAATAGTTGTGCCTAAGAGTTTTCAGAAGAGTTCCCTTGTTGTAATCCTACTACCATAAAAGAATGAGAACCACTTAGGTGAAGTATTTTCTTCTCTTCACTATGTGTCAGATTCTGCTGTTTGTCTCTTTTGTTCTTTATATATTTTGATGATACATCATTCTCTTTTGAATAATCTTTATTCATATCTGAAACAATTCAAATTTATAATAATCCTCAGAGGTATTGATGCAGTCAATACCGAAGAATAGATTGTCCCAGGCATTTCTATTGCAGCCTTTGGGGATACTCTAATTAGATTACCAAGAATTTCTCAAAATAGAAGCTCATCTTCAGTCTCCAAAAGCTGCTTTTTGAGGAAGTTTTTTTTTGCACTTTTTGGTTTCTTTTTGCGATGTCTTACGACCCGTAACAGTTCCACTGCTAAAAACTATCACTGATATGATTCTGTTGATGTCTGACGATTATTTTGATGGATTGCACTAGAAATAACCCCCTTTCATCTGCATCCTTGCATGATTCTTTGTTAATAGTCAGGAGCTGTTATCTTGTAGAGTTAACATCAAGTTACTGATTTGCTCTATCTGGTCAAATAACTGAATTTTTAATCTTATGACTTAGCTAAATATTTTTGGAATGGCTCAAGTTTTCTAGTGAATCACCGGTTAACTTTTTTTTTTCCTGGAAATTCAAAAGATCTTTTTTTGTTGTTCATTTGGTAAAGCAAGTCTACATGCTATAAATTCAGAGGACATGAGGAATCATCCTTTTGAAAATTGATTTTAACCAAATGTATAAAATAGAACTTCACTAAAAGGTTTTCCAATTGAAGGAAGGACTAAAAGACTATGGGCATTTTTCACATCCTGATTTATGAGGGGCACAGGATTGATCCAGGGACTGTCATCTTTGCTCATTTCACCCTCACTAGGGGCAAGAAAATGCAAATTTACCTCTAACTTTTGTTTTGTTTTGTTTACTATTTTGTGGCTAATTATTTACCTACAAGAAAATTCATCTGCCAGGCATGGTGGCTTGCCCCTGTAATCCTAGCATTTTGGGAAGCCGAGTCGGGCAGATTGCTTGAGTCCAGGAGTTCCAGACCAGCCTGAAAAACATGGTGAAACAATTTCTATACAAAATTAAAAAAAAAAAAAAAAAAAAAAATTAAATGGGCATGGTGGTGCACGCCTATATTCCCAGCTACTCACGTGGGAAGCTGAGGTGGAAGGATAGATAGAGCCTGGAAGTTCAATTCTGCAGTGAGCCAAGAATGCACCACTGCACTCTAGCTAGAATGACAAAGGGAAACCCTGTCTCAAAACTAAAATAAAATAAACTAAAGGTAAAATTCATCAATTTTAAGTGTACAGTTTAATGAATTTTAGTAATTCTATGCAACTGTGTGATTACCAGGCTATAGAGATTTTTCTTCACCCTAAGAAATTTCTGGTGCCCCTTTTCACTAGGTCTAATTCCCCTACATCCCCTGTCCCCACCCCAGGTAACCATTGATCTGTTTTCGGGAACTATAGTTTTGCCTCTTGTATGATTTCAAATAAATGAAATCATAGTCTTTTATGTTTGACTTCTTTCACTTTGCATAATGGTTTTGAGATTCATCTATAGTATTGCTACCATCAATATTTCATTTAATTTTCTTTCTGAGTAGCATGTCATGGTATGAATATACTACAATTTCTTTATTGCTTTACCACTTGAGTTAATTTATTGGCCATGATAGATAATATGAACATTCATACATAAATAATTATGTGGACGTGTTTTCATTGCTCATGGTTAATACCAAGAAGGGGAATTGCTAGGTAGTGTGCTTAACTTCATAAGGTGTTGCCATACTGTTTTTCATTGAGGTTGTACCATTTTCCATTTTCAACAGTAGAGAATGAGAGTTACAGTTACTCTACATCTTTGCCAAAACTTGGTATTTTCAGTCTTTTTAAATTTGAAGCATTCTAGTAGGTGTGTTAAAGTATCTCATTGGGGTTTTAATGTGCATTTTCTGGTGACTACTGATGTTGCACATCCTTCCAAGTGGTTATTATTCATTTATATATTTTCTTTTTAGGATTGTCCATTTAAATATTTTGCCTATTTTTAATTATGTTGTCTGTCTTCTTATCTCTGACATTGATAACTGTATTAGTATCCCATTGTACAGAATCAGTCTCTGTATTAGTCTGTTTTCACGCTGCTGATAAAGACATACCTGAGACTGGGCAACTTACAAAAGAAAGAGGTTTAATGGACTTCAATTTCACATGGCTGGGAAGGCCTCACAATCATGGCAGAAGGCAAGGAGGAGCAAGGCACATCTTACATATGTAGTGGCAGGCAAAGAGAGAGCCTGTGCAGGGAAACTCCCATTTGTAAAACCATCAGATCTCATGAGACTCATTAACTATCATGAGAACACCACAGAAAAGACCTGCCTCCATAATTCAATAACCTCCCACCAGGTTCCTCCCACTACACATGGTAATTGTGGGAGTTACAATTCAAGATGAGATTTTTGTGGGGACACAGCCAAACCATATCAGTCCCCTATGGATGGATATTGAAACAGTTTCAAGTATTTTTACTATTATTGGCAGGATTTAAATTACTGAATTATCTTTCATTATTTTTATATTTTGGCACACTACCAAATTTCTCTAAAAAAGTAAAGCAAAAAGCTTTATTTATTTGCTTTTCTTTCACAAGGGCCATGCTAACCTTCCAACAACCATGCTTTCCTTTTTTTCAAAGAATACATTATAAACATCTTTTCATTTTAATAGGCATATATCTAGATACTAAATTTTGATGGATGCTTAGCCATTCATTGTATGGACATGACATAATTTATTTAACCAGTTATCTTTAGATAGATATTTAGATTGTTTCTACTTTTCCACTATTACTAACAACACCAGAATGAGCATTCTTGTTCATAGACATTTTTCCACTTGTCTAATTTTTTTAGGATAAATGCCTTTTGATACATATTCTTTATTATGTGTGTGTGTGTACATATTTGTTTGAGAGAGTCTCACTCTGTCACCCAGGCTAGAGTTCAGTGGCACAATCACGATCTCACTGCAGCCTCAACCTCCCAGGCTCAAGTGATCCTTCCACTTCAACCTCCTGAGTAGCTGGAGCTACAGGTACGTGCCACCATGCCTGACTATTTTTTATTATTATTCATTTCTGTACTCACCATGTTGCCCTGGCTGGTCTCATGCAATCACCAGCCTTGACCTCTTAAAGTGCTGGGATTACAGGCTTGAGCTGCTATGCCTGGATCCCTTTATTTTGTATTAAAATATTTTATATTTGTCTAATGATTTCCTTGTCTAATAACCGTTCATTTACATTATTATAGCCTCTGTAAAAACCTGTCAAAAAGGAAACAATAATGTCATTTTATGGCAGAAAATGTTAAAAATATTGATAAATAATAAGCAAAATATTGTCACCCAGAGAAGCTTCATAGTGTTGTACAGGCTTCTTTGTATCAGATGCTGAGCAAGACCATTGGCCGTCATAATATTCCTTCCAGAAAATCATGAAGTTTGGCAAACTGATGAGGGTCTAAGCCTCATTAGACCCTCAAGATTTACTTTTTAATAAAGCTTGGGCCATCTTAAATTAGTTTATGCATAATTCTTTTAAAAGATAAGCAAAATTGATTGAGAAGATTATTTCCAATAACATAACAACAGGAATGAAATTAGAGTCCTATTATTTATAAAAGAATTATATTTGGCTCATTTCTCTAATTGCTAGAATGCACTGGATTAATTGAATTTTTGCTGTAACTGTTCTTCTCCATTAGGTCAGAATTGTCCAGAATTGATAAAAGTAGACAATATCAAGAAGACTTTCATTAGCAAAAGACAAAAATATACTTGTGATTATCAAAGACAAGTTAGAATATTTTGTTATTTTAGTGACTAGTTAAGATAATTTTAAAAAATTACTCTCTGTATAAATAACATCAAAGCTTAATAAGGCAAAGTGTTTTCAAAAACCCTTTTAGTTTTAATTAATATATGGTTGAATTGCAGTCCAGCTACATTTTGGGTTGAGCAGAGTGAAACTATTTTTAAATTTCTGCCTGATAGTTGCACGGTCATGTTGACATTCTGCGGTCCCTTCAAGTATCCTCTTTGCTGCCTCTTGGCTGCTCAGGGCCCATTTTAAAGCCTCATTTGTTCAAATCAGAACACGGTGTTCCTGACATCTTTTACACAGGCAAAATTTATCTAATTTTCTTATTCAGGCTTCCTCGGAGATTCTATTAGAATTTTTCACTGGTTAGCAGCAGGTGGGGTTAAGTTAATCAGATGAATTAATGTGTGCTACAGTCTTCATGAGTTAGTGCTTTTTCCCACCCTAAGAAGATAAGGATTGTCTCAACCAAACTAAAATGTGCTGATATAGGTGAAAAGTACTTCTTCACAGGATGAAATTTAAGGCAAAGAGAAGGTATTATTAGGACCTCTATTGCTTCTCCAATCATACTACTGTTATTGTTTATAACCGAGCATAAAACCGGATCTGTTCGCTTACTGGGGATCCTTCACTGATAGTCCTGTCTCTTAGCCCAGTGAATCTATCATAATCTTAGCAGGCAAATTTATGGTCTGTTATACACAAAGCAAGCAGTTCCAATTTGCTCTTACAAAGTAATTATTTATTATGTCTATATAGATCTGCAGAATGTATTAAAGTTATGATCAGGTGGAATATTGACTGGGCTTAAATATCAATAGCCAACAAAAACACTCATTTTCTAGAAACACTTGAATATCGTACAAAAATATTTTAGTTCTCCTTTTGAGAAATTACAACATTTTTGTGAAATCATACTTTACATTTCCATGGGACTTGACAATATACTATACTTTCATAAGCATTCTTTAATTTGAAGTCCACAATAGGTCCGTGAGTCAGACAAGACACAAACTCATTCCCACATAACAGATAGATAGAAACATTGAATTGATTGGTCCAAGTCTGCCCAGTCATTTACTGGTAGAACTTACGTCCTCTGTCCAGTTAGAGTATTTCAACATGTTAAGTGACAAGCAGATGTGAGATTATTACATTCTGATACATAAAGAATTTCTCAAGGGAGGATGCTTGATTTCATTTCCTCTCTCTTTTCTACATCCAAAGGAAGACAGTTCTTGGTAAAAATCATGACAAACCAAGTTTTTGCAGTCATATCCATTGGGTACATTTTAAAAAAATCAACTAATTATCCTGATTCTTTTGAGACCACCTATTCAGAGATTTGGGAATATATGAATTATCAGTTTACTTTCATCTGTTTTAAACCAATATATATTCTGCATTTGTCTAAGACCTCTGCACAGTCACTTTGAAGTGGAGCTGTTTCAAGGATTCATCTATGAGGTGTTTCTTTATTCTACAAATATTTGTTGAACAGCTTCTGGTAGCAGGAAAATAAAACAATGTAATGGGACAAAATGATGGGACTGGGGACAGAATTGGAGGTTATTTTAGATGGGATGGATTGGGATGGTCTCTTGGAAAAAGCGATATTTTACTCGAGCTCTGAGTGATGAAAAGTGAGGACAGTATTACAAGCAGACGGAATAGCAAGCACAAAGGCTCTGAGGCAAAGGCCAGCTTGGTGTGTTTATGAAACAGAATGGCAGTGTGACTGGAGCATAGAAGACAAGGAGAGAATGGTGTGATCTAGAGTCAGAGAAGGGAGGTAGTGGACAGATTACATAGGGACATGTTTTGGTCTTAAGTGCAATAGGAAGTCGCTGCATGATTTTAAAGGAGTGTTTTGGGAGGGAAAATGTTATTTGCAAATCATTTGCCCTTATCACCCCTTGTCTTAAATGAAAAGAACCTTCCAAATTCTTGTGGAGTTAGAGTTAAGACTTAGGATGTAGAATGTGGTGCCACCATAAACTTGGCCTACTTGACCCTAGATACCTACTTCTCTCTACCAACACCGATATTGGTGATCCTAGCTTAATTTTTCCCTGTGTATAGGGTATTGCTGACTGCAGGTTTCTGAAATGTCTAAGATCACTCTGGTAGACTTGTTTTTACTATTATAATTATCTTCCGGAAGCAAGCCCAGTGAATTCTTATCTTTGGAGTAAAGGAGGGTACACTCGGTGAGGAGGAGGAAGGGTGAGTCAGTAGCGACTTTATTCTTTGGTTCTAAAATTTAAAATATCAGCAAGCTACATCATTTTGGACAACACCAGAAACGTGTGTGTGCACATATATGTACGTATATACACGTTATCACTCAGGCTTACTTAAGGGGAGCATAATTTTTCAAGTCTATACATATATATATATGTACACACACACACACATATATATATATATATGTTCTTTGTGAAAGAATTCTGTGAACATATTTTTAGCCTATCAGAGACAATCGTATGCATAATGTAGTATTAACTCCTAACCACATCACTCACAGAGTTTCTGTTAAACCTGTACCTTAACTTTAACTTTAAATTTCACTAGTTCAAAAACTCTTTTGCCAAAAGGATGAAAGTGACTAAATATCAGTTGTAAAGGACAAAATGTTTCTTTGACTATCTTGAGATAAAAAGGTACCCTTCTCTACCATAAAGACAACATTTCTCCTTTCACATTCTTTAAAGATTTGCTTTGTAGAACATAAAACCTTTTCTTATCCGAGAATCGAATGCCTAAGATGTATTGAAATTTAAGACACACACACATGCACATATGCATGCACATACACAGACACGCAATCACACACACACACACACACACACTTCTAAGTGCTTTCAAATCGCTTTCTTCTTTTGATTCAGATCATTAGCGAGGGGCACAGAAAAAGTCTCAGATGGCTAGAAGGAAATGCGGTACTTTAGAAAAAAGCATTTCCTTTGGGTTTAACTCTCTAGTTTGGTCTAATTTTATTTGACATTTTTGTCCATCACAGTATGAGAGTCCTTTTTTTTTTTTTTTTTTTTTCCCAAGAATGAAAGAACAGTTTGTTTCTTTAAGGCTGCTGCCCTTTTCTTTGCTGTTCAAAAGGAAACTAAAGTTTCCTTTTTATCCTTCTTTTTTCTTAGCCTCCAAGTGTAAGCCTTACCAAGAGTGGAGACTGATAGCCGTAGGAGTTTAAGAAATGTCTTTAATTCATGAACTGTTCTGTTCTTGCAGTTGTTCAACCCTAGTGATGAGCTAGAGTTAATGCTTCTCTCATTTTTTTTTTATGTGGGTAAAGAAATTACTCATGGATTTGCCATCTTCTACTTCAAGGATATTTTAGCTCAGATGGACAAGATATATTGGTGAGGAGGGAAAAAGAGAAGACATGCCTCTTAGAGAATCAATAATCCTTTCTTCTAGAAGCCTGCAGAGAAAGATCTCTGTAGTCGGACCACAGCTATTTGTGAAATGATGAAAACAGATTGAACAGTTGCTGAGCGTTACTAGGTGCTGAACACTGTTCTGGAGATTTTGTATATGCTGTATAATTCTCACAGCAATTCTATACATTAGACTGTACTATCTTCCATTACTGGGACTTAAATAATTTCAGTGATTTAATCAGCATTATACTGTTAGTGAGTTTCAGATCTTGAATTTTAACACTAGTCTGCTCATTCTCTTTTCCACTGAATACTGTCTTTTTCTGGGATGGTTAAAAATGAAGCAACTAGCAGGCCTGTACATTATGTCATTTCTAATTACCAATGTCTACATTTTGTGCTGGGGAACATTAAACTTACTAGGTAAAATGTAAGATGGTGCATTTTCCACACTAAATTGGTACCTAGTTAAAGTGATGGACTTCTTTTCACCTAGAATTAGGAGGTATTAGGTATCAGGTTGGGGTTAGATCACAGTAACAATAGTGGTTATGAATTTCATTCATTCATTCAGCTAGTCAACACTCCACTATGTACCAAGAATGTAGACATATGCCAAACAGAAATGGCTCCTGCTCTCATTTAGTTCAAGTCCCCTAAGGAGAAGACAATAATAAAATAACCATACATTATGTTAAGTGCTATGAAAAAGCGTTGCATGGTATAATAAAAACATAAAATGGGGGGGGCGGATATTGCTACTTAAGGAAGTTCAGAAATGTTTCCCTGAGGAAGTCACATTTGTACCTGAGGAAAGCGTAGGCAAGGAAAGGTGTTACCATATAGAAGTGAACAGGATCTGGGGATCAGTGTTCTAGGCAGAGAAAATAGCTGATGTGTAGAGATTCAGATAGAGCATGAAGAGAGATGACATGTAGATGGGGACAGAGGCCACACTGTGGAGGGCTGCATAGGCCACAATACAAATTTAGACCTTTGTTCTGAGAACAATGGGAAGTCTCTGGAGTCTATTAAGCAAGTAGAAAGTAATAAAAGAAGAGCTGCTTAACCAATGAAACATAGATTACTTTTGGACTTTAGATGGACATACAAATACCTCACAGGTAGAATGGCATGATATCACTCAGGCTTACTTAAGGGAAGCATAATTCTTCAAGTGTATCTTAACACACATGTTGAAAATAACAAGATTATTCTAGCATTTTTGAGATAGTACAAGATTTACTGAATCTGAAACAGCATGGTTGACAGTGGGGAAATGTGTGATTCATAGTCTCATTATATTTTCCAGTGAAGCCCATTGAATCTAGGTGACATGTAAGTAGGATATAAGTAATACAACATTCCATTAGGAAGAAAAGAATAAACTCTACCAGGCTGGGAGCAGTGACTCATGCCTGTTAATCCCAGCACTTTGGGAGGCCAAGGCAGGCGGGTCACTTGAGGTCAGGCGTTTGAGATCAGCCTGGCAAACATGGTGAAACCCTGTCTCTACTAAGAAAAATACAAAGATTAGCTGGACATGGTGGCACTCACCTGTAATCCCAGCTACTCAGGAGGCTGAGGCGGGAGAATCACTTGAACCCGGAAGGCGGAGATTGCAGTGAGCTGAGATTGCATCACTGCACTCCAGCCTTTGTGAGAGAGCGAGACTCTCTCTCAATAATAAATACATAAATTAATTAATTTAAAAAATAAATCAAACCAAATAACAGTAAGGTGAGCCCAGTGAACTGTCTCATATCTTATCTAAACATCATATTATAGCTAAACCAGCAATCACTGATGGTATAGTTTCCATTCTTAACTACTGTTCATACAGAATAAAAACCTACCATATGCCATTAGAGTATTTTTAATTTAATTTCTTTATTTTTAGTTACCTATTTTTATTTTTTAAATTTTCTGGGTACATAGTAGGTGTACATGAGACCCTACGCTTACAAAGACATTTCAAAACAATCCAATTACACTCTTTAAGTTATTTTAAAATGTACAATTAAGTTATTATTGACTATAGTCATCCTATTGTGCTCTCAATAGTAGATCTTATTCATTCTTTCTGGTTTTTTGTACCCACTATCCATTCCCACCTACTCCCTGACCCTCGCATAACACTAAGCAGCTGCTGGTAACTATCCTTGGAGTAAATTAAAATTTCAGACAATGAAACGGTAGAGATAGAAACTAGCATTTGTCAGCTAGTTTGTCTAGGCATATAGTGAGCTATGCAGCGTAATACTCAAGTTTGAAGACTCTGGAACCAATTGCTTAGATTTGAGATATGGCTCTCTAGCCCTGAGGCCTTCATAAGTTACTTTACTTCTCTGTGCATCAATTTCCTTCCTGGTAAAATGGTATATGCCTCATAGTGTTATTGTGAGGATTAAACTAATTAACAAAGATAAAACCTTTAGAATAATGTTTGACACATAGTAAACACTAAATATAACTATTATTATTTGACTTTAGGATATGGTCTAAGATTATCTAAAACATGAAATAGCTGAACTACTGAACTGTGTGACTTTTGTTTCATTTCGTGAGGCTTTGTGTGCATGCAATCTGTGTTCCTTATTATTTCATATGATATGAAGATTTTCAGAAGCAGTAAAAGATATTTTGTTTCATTTTGTTGTCAATTTTGTCATTATGATCTTAGAAAATACATTCATGTTGCTAGTTGGGAACTTTCCGGTTTGTCACAATAAATTGAGTTTTTCAATTATTTGGTGTTCTTTTACAAGCTTGTGATGTTAATTTTCTTTTTTTTTTAATTTTAATTTGCCTTTGGAAATTAAAGGGCCTGAATGCATAATATATTTCGATTATGCCTAGTGGACAAATTGCCTGAATGCTGATTGACTTCATGAGTATTAACATTCATATTCTGTAGGTTTTTCTTCTTCTTAAATAGGGGCAGTTTGACTTTGTTACAATTTACTACAATGACGATCATTTGATGCTTAAATCAGATATGAAACATTCTAGTATTGGAAGAAGAAGGGCTAGCGAGTTTGACATAAGGGAATAATATCAATAAAACCATCAAAAAATGACCATGTGAAGAGTCAGAAAATTCTAATTTGGTAAAAAGGGAACATGTTGCTGCTCAGAAATAGATTTGTCAATTGAAAGCATACCAGTCATTGATTATTTCTCTAATACTTTTTGGTAAACTGTTGCACAAAAATGAACTTTATTATTTTCAGCCTAAAGGAACAAATTATCACCACAGTTAATGTCCTATTATGCATGTGTGGTTTACTGGCCCTGAGGGGTTGTATGCCAACATGTGAGTCAGCTGTTCCTTGTCATGAGAACTGGAAGCAGAAGAAGCAAACCACCTTACCTCGAATGATTTGGCTTGGGTTGGTGAGTGAATTTTAGAGTTTTAAATTTCTACTCCACACATGGTCAAAACCTCACATTCTCAGAAATACTGTTATAATTAATACTCATAACCAATATTACTTGGTTTTGGAGAGGCTGATTACACAATCTATCTTTCAACTTTTAATCATACCAAATTGATATGCTTTGAAATGAGTGTTTCTATTTTGCTTAGCTATACAATCACTTAGATTCACAACGAATCAGTTGCCCCCTCCTTGACAGTGGAACCATCCCCATGGATCATATATGTGCTTTGTTGCACTCAGTTTTGTTACTGAGTATTAATAAATAAGAAATGCATTTACAACATTGATTTTGCAGGATGAGCTTCAGGACGTAAAAAGGATTCAGGAAAGATTGAAGGGTTCCTTGCTAGTACTAGCAGTGAATATATTAGGCAGGTTAAAATCCAGATGCCATTATACAGCAGAGATAGTTTGACTTTATAAATCATCTGCTCACTCTTCTTTCTGCCCATCATTGCTATAGTAATCATAATGATAGTAAGAATTACTGCTATTCCTAGTTCACAAGATGTTTTAACCTTTCTCTTTAGAAGTAGCTTTATTAAAATATAATTCATATGCCATTCAATTTACCATTTTAAAGTGTATATTTCAGTTATTTTTAGTGTATTTGCAGAGTAATTTAAACATGCTTACTATTTCCCATACATTTTCATCACCCCCAAAATAAACCTGTACCTTCCAATTCTCCCTTCCGCTATCCCTTGGCAACTACTAATATATTTTTCCCTCTAAGGATTTGTCTATTCTGGACACATTATATACATGGAATCATACAACCTATGGCCTTTTATGACTGGCTGCTTTCACTTAACATAATGTTTTCAAGCTTCATCCATATTACAGCATGTATCAATACTTCATTCCTTTTTATTGCTAAATAATAAAATTGGTTGATGATCATTGGGTCCTTTTTACCTTCTGACTATTATGAAGAGTGCTGCTATAAATGTTCATGCACACATTTTTGCGTGTACAGATTTTCATTTCCATTAAGGATATATGTAGGAGTGGGAATTGCTGGCTTACTTGATAATTCCATGTCTAAAGTTGACTGGAGCTTACAGTTTTCCAATTTTTAAAAATTTTCTAATATGATCATTACAATAACCTGTTTAAAAGTATGTGGAAATTAGTTATGCCCATTTTTAGACACATGGTTTCTGGAATCTGGAGCCATGGTGTTACTTTCTCAAGTTAGGAGAGCTAATAAGTGGGCAAGCTGGGACTGTGAACCAAGGTTTCTTACCACCCAGTGTAAACTTTAAGGTAAATGCCCTCGTTATACCTAGAATGTCTTATTTTCTTTAATGAAAGTTAGATCCATTACCATCTAAGGTAATGTGTACAGAGCTTAAGATTCTAATTGGGCATGCTGGCTCATGCCTGTAATCCCAGCATTTTGGGTGGCCATGGCAGGTGGATCACTTGAGGTCAGGAGTTCAAGACCTGCCTGGCCAAGATGGTGAAACCCTGTCTCCACTAAAAACACAAAAATTAGCCAGGCGTGGTGGCAGGCGCCAGTAATCCCAGCTACTTGGGAGACTGAGGCAGGAATATCGCTTAGACCTAGGAGGCTGAAATTGCAATGAGCCAAGATCATGCCAGCCTGGGTGACAGAGCAATATTCCATCTCAAAAACCAGCAAAACAAAACAAGATTCTAAGGTCAGTTTTGCCACTAACAAATTACTTCCAAGGTCCTTCCCAGCTTTGTCAGTATACAAAACTTGATAACTGGGTAGCATAAGCTACTGAAAAGTGATACATTTGAGTTTAGATATTAGATACACTACTTAGTAGCCCATTTGGGGGACACCTGTTTTCTAATCGCAACTTCACAAATAACTTTCTGTGCAATTTTCCAAAATTCAAGCTCTCTGAGGCTCAGACCTCAGTCATTCATGTTTAAAATAGTCATCATACCTACATCACGAGGCTCTTGCAAAGGATTAATGAAGTAAAGCTTGTAATATGTCTAGCACAGTGCTAGGAACAAAAAGTAGATTAGTAAAACACTTTATATATGCTCAGGAAGAGATATATAGATCTACATATTCACATTTCCCATTCCATCTCTTCCTCCAAACCTGGAGATTGTCTACAATGTCAATATACTCTTAAAACCATTTTGGAAATGAAATAAATATTGAAATTGGTTAATTTGACAATTAGCAATGCAGAATGTTTTCATTAGAGATGAAATGCTCTTCCCCATAAAAAAGACAAGCCATTTGATAATAACTTGTTTGCTAATTTACGTCGCTCTTACTTCTGTACCAAGTACTTTACTGTCTCTCAGCTATATACTTAGGTCTCTGCAATTTACAGCTCAGAAATAACCACTAAATCAAACACCTTCAGCATCTTGAAAGGACTGCCTTTTTAAAAGTTCATTTCCTTTGAACATGTGCAATAGCAGCAAAGCTAGTTGTTAATAACTGTTTTAGGCCAAGTGGTCACATCAGCATCTCTATGGAGACACAAACCAAGGCACTATATCAAGTGTTTTCCAAAGATATCAGATTATTTAGCTTATCTTCTATCACGTTAAAAATATGTTCATAATGATTCTGGAGCAAGTTGAAAAACAAAAAAAAATTCTGCATTTATTATATGACTTCACCTATTACCTTCCAGAAACATTTTGCTTATTGCAATGATTTTCAATACATTTGGAGGTATGGGTATCCATTTATACACAGTTACTTATGTTTACATGAAACTTGAGAATAATTAAAATACAAAGCTATTATAATAAGTACAAATAATAAGTGCAAGTATCATTTACTGGATGCCTACATTTGACAAGGTATGTTCTTAGTTCTATATATAAGATATTGTATATAGTTTCCTCTCACTTGCATTTTCACTTTCTTCAGTTTCAGGTTCCAGTGGTCAACTGTTGTCCAAAAATAGGCAAGTACAATACAATAAGATATTTTGAGAAAGAAAGTGACCATATTCAAATAACTTATTACAGTATATTGATATAATTGTTCTATTTTATTATTAGTTAGTGTTAATCTCTTATTGTGTCTAATTGATAAATTAATTTTTTTGAGATGAAGTTTCACTCTTGTTGCCCAGGCTAGAGTGCAATTGTGGATCTTGGCTTGGTGCAACCTCTGCCTCCTAGGTTCAACCGATTCTCCTGCCTCAGCCTCTTGAATCGCTGGTATTATAGGCATGCGCCACCATGCCTTGCTCATTTTGTATTTTTAGAAGAGATGGGGTTTCTCCATGTTGGTCAGGCTGGTCTCGAACTCCCGACCTCAGGTGATCTGCCCGCCTTGGCCTCCCAAAGTGCTGAACCACCGTGCCTGGCCTGATAAATTAAATTTATCATTGACATGCATGTATAGAAAAAAGCATAACATATATAGGGTTCAGTACTTTCTGCAGTTTCAGGCATCCACTGGTGGTTTTGGAACATATCCCCTATGAATAAGGGAGGCTACTCTATATATTTAAAACAATGCACTGACATTTTGAAATAAATATTTTCTGGTTTCATTTTTCTACACACGTTCCAATTTCTGTGTGTTGCCGCAAGGGTTTCACACTGGAATCATGAACTTTTGACAATTTCAGACCAAATTCAAACATACATTTTTAAAATGAGGTCAGTTGTTGGCCTATCTTTATTCTTTGGCTTAGCTGTTCGCATCTGAATACGAAAAGTGAAGGTATTTAAATACTTCCAACTTCTCTCGAAAAGAAATTATTATGCAGACTCAAAAATCAGCTCCCTATTTCCAAAATGGGTGGAATATTTTATGAAGAAAGGTTATCAAAATGTTTTATAACAATTATTTGGTTCTGTCGGGTTTATCCATTTGAAACCAGAATGTGTTAGAGAACGTGTGCTTCCCCCCCTTATTCAGATAGGTGTAAAATGTTATCATCATAGGACTGCCTGAGGCAGTGGTGATACAGCACCAGCCAGTCGCTACATTTTAGTGTAAATCACATTTTTTTCTCCTTAACCCTGTGGGCTTCATTAGATACACTCCTCAAATGTGGGAAGAATCAAACTCCACAGTTCGCATGAGAACAAATGATAAAATATACTAATCCCCAACAAAAGAACCTTTGAAAAACATCTCCTCACCCTGTTACAATCTGGCCCCTTTTAGTTTAGTTTCCATTATTAACAATAACAATGTATTTTAATACTGATGAATTATAATAATGGCACTTATTTTAAAATATCTTCAGCTATATAAAAAAATCCATAATTTCTATTTGTGTGATATATTGTCAGAAGTGTTCAGAATATTTATTACATTAGAATCTAATGTGTGAATGAAGTAGAGAAATAATTCAGGCTGATTCTCAATTTCTCTTAACAGTATTAAATAGAACAAAAAATTGTACTACAAAATGGCAGAAAAAGAAACAATATTTGGAATGAAATTAAATCAATGAAAGAGGGCAGAATGAAGGTTATTTTAATGACATTGTTTGATTCTAACTGCACTTTAGCGTTCATAAACGTGGTCTCCACCTTACACAGCTTCACTTTCCTTTCAGTTCGTTTTTCCCAATGTGTTCACCCACAGCTTTTATGTAACAAACCTGTTTTCTCATTAAATGTGTGACTTGAATCGCTGAGTCAGTCAATCTCACCAGAAGTAAATTATCTGGAGAAGATTTCAGATTAAATACTGATTTGAGGGCTGTCAACTGCATACAAGTATAATTTCCTCCCTGAGGACTCCAGTGTTAATTCCCTTTATTATTGTCAGTCCTTTGAGTGCTCAATGGGAAACTAAATTTAATTCCAGATAAGCATTAGGCCTCTATTTCTCATGGGTTTCCTTACTTTTAATACGAATTTATTAGCTTTCACTTTTTCTTTTCTTTTTTTTTTTTTTAATTATACTTTAAGTTCTGGGGTACATGTGCAGAACGTGCAGGTTTGTTACATAGGTATACATGTGCCATGGTGGTTTGCTGCATCCATCACCCCATCATCTACATTAGGTATTTCTCCTAATGCTGTCCCTCCCCTAGCCCCTCACCCCCTGCTATTCCTCCCCTAACCGCCCCCCATCTGACAGGCCTCGGTGTGTGATGTTCCCCTCCCTGTGTCCACGTGTTCTCATTGTTCAACACCCACTTATGAGTAAGAACATGCGCTGTTTGGTTTTCTGCTCTTGTGTCAGTTTGCTGAGAATGATAGTTTCCAGCTTCATCGATGTCCCTGCAAAGGTCATGAACTCATCCTTTTTTTGGCTGCATAGTATTCCATGGTGTATATGTGCCACATTTGCTTTATTCAGTCTATCATTGATGGGCATTTGGGTTGGTCCCAAGTCTTTGCTATTGTGAATAGTGCCGCAGTAAACATACGTGTGCCTGTGTCTTTATAATAGAACGATTTATAAACCTTTGGGTATATACCCAGTAATGGGATTGCTGGGTCAAATGATGTTTCTATTTCTAGATCCTTGAAGAATTGCTACACTGTCTTCCACAATGGTTGAACTAATTTACACTCCCACCAACAGTGTAAAAGTGAGAAAGTCATGTTCATGTGACTATTTTTAATCTCAAAAGCAAAAATATTTTTCAATGCCATTCCCATTGCTGTTTTGCTTTACTCCCTGAATGAATGAAATTTACTTTAATGTTCCAAAATGTCATATAAATTCATAGGTCCTGTGGATACTAATACATAGAATAGTTTCATACCTTTCCTTGAGGACGAATCATTTATTTCTTACTTAAACAAGTAACACTGACGCAGAGTCAGGAAATCACCCCTTAGATTAAATATAACATCTTTTATTATGGATGGATTTGAAATTAGTCGATTTGTGATCATTAATGCTTACCTTAAAGCAAAAATTGACCTGGATTTAAGGTACAAAAAAAACTGAAATGCCAATGGGTAGTGTGTTGTAGCAGAAAACCAGAATAAGGAAATCTAGGTGACTTTAGGGAAATCATTGTACATTTCTAGATTTCTGTTTTCTAATCTGCAAAATCAAGGATCTGGATTAGGTGATAGATTTCTAAGGTGCTTCTGGCCATGACATTCTAAGCAATGTAACAAAAGTATACTGTGGCTATGAGATACAAAATTGGCTAGTTCCAAGGAATTTGATTATTATTGTAGCTATGAGTGTAATAACTTGTTCTTTTAATATAAAGAATGTTAAATGAAATTAGATTGTTACTGATAAATAAACTTGTTACAATTTTAAAAGATAATGCTATTCTACTTACTTTCAACAGTTTCAAATCTGTAGAATAGAATTATAAGTGACTCGAAAATGGCCTCCCTATACTTTACACTTTAAAGGAGAAACTGTGCTCTCATAAACCTACTTTTTAAAAAAAAAATATTTCTTCTTCTTTGTACATTCCCTTAACTTTTTAATTTGAAAAACTCCAAACCTGCAGAAAAGTTGAAAGAATAGAACAAGTACCCAATTCTCTCTCTCACCTGGATTCACCAATTGCTAGCATTTTGCCACATTTCCTTTCTTTTTTTTTCTGTCTTTACATATCAACAGATACACACACACACACACACACACACACACCCCACACACACAAACACACAAGTTGCTAACATCATGGAACGTTACCCCTCAATACTTGACCATCGTGTGTTCCCCAATAAAAACAACTTTCACTTATATAACCACAATATCATTAGCATACCCAAGAAATTTAAATATGCATACAAATACGATCTACTATTCCAATCATATTTGAATGTCCCCAATTAGTCTAATAATGGCCTTTATAGTTAATTTTAATTGATTTAAAATATAATAAAAACATCAACAATTTTAAGAGTTCAAGCCAATTATTTTGTAAAAATGCTACACACTGGATTTGTCTGTTTCCTCATTATTAAATCCAGGTTAAACATTTTTGGTAAGATGACTACATAGGTGATACGGTATATTTGCATAACACCAGAAAACACAGAATGACAATTTGACCTATTAATGATGATGCTGAATTTGATTGATCACCTAGATAATGTCTGCCTCCGAAAGTACCTTTCTCTCCTGTAAAGATACCTTCGCCTCAGAGATACATAAGTGAACTGGGAGGTGATAATTTCAGGCCATGTGAGCATATTGTTTTCTAACACCCTTTTGCTCAATGGTGAAACCAAACTAAAACTAGGATGCATTAGTGATCCTTGTCTGAATGAGTCATTACATTGTGGTTGCAGAATGGTGATTACCTAATTCTATTATCTTTTCAATATTTATTAGCTAGAATTTTTCTTTAAAGAAAGCTTCCTTTTAAAAGCTCTCTTCTTAAAGAAAGGTTTTTTTTTAAAGATACATAAAATAGAATAAAATAACGAATCCCCATGTATTCATCACCCAGTCTCAACAGTTACTGACATTTTGTCAGTTTTGTTTCATCATTTAATTTTTGTGTTGACATGTTTATTTTCCTGGAGAATTTTAAAGCAATTTCCAGACATCATATATTTTCACCATTACATACTTCAGCCTATTTTTATAAAACACGCAATTTAACTAAATTATATATTATCTATTTTCCTATTAGATTAAAAGTAAGCAATTTAGAATATAGGCAGGTGTTGGTGACAAGCAACATGAGAGCAGTAAGTTTAACAGCTCATAGTAAAATAGTACAAACAATGAAAAGGTAGACACAGAATATGGTTGTATGCTAGAGTACAATACTGTATGTTTATCATGATAACCCTGATTTATCCAGAATAAAGTTGCGTTTAGTGTTTAATAACTTTCGTATAAGAAGACAAGGGCATGTATAATTTATTTCATAAAGTCCTACAGACGGAAAATCATAAAAATAATTAATAAAAATTTACAATGAGTACAGGGTTTTTCCCTTGAATGGGTAACCTTTAGTACTTAGGAAATTAACTCATAGTGCCCTATAAATGAGACAGTATTATACATTGAAAAGTATAAATATAACATAGATTTATGTTAAGCTCTGATACCTAAAATGGAAAATAAGCTTTTCAAATACAGATATAAAACATGTGACTATCTGAATCACAAAACTTGTCATGTAGCTGTAAATGATCCCCAGCTATTAGTAGAGTCCTACTAGATGAATTTAGGGCTGACTGAATCTGTTGATAGGTCGAGATCACTTAGTAGTGTGAAACTGAGAAGCTAACTGTAAAAAGGCCTAGGTGTTAAGACAGGCCAGGCCAAGCCTCTACTGAATGGAAGAGCCATAAACGAGAATTAAGCTGACAGACCAAGCACATGCTTTTAAAAAATCTTCACATAGAGATCTTTATAACTTCATCCTTAAAGTAAAATGTCTAGTGACATCCTATTGAAGATGAGCAAAAACTCATCATCCAGCACTTTGCAACAAAATGGGAGTGCTTCCTCTAAGAGTTTCTCCTGGACAGATGACTATTTCCAGAAATGAAAACATACTGACTTTTTGAAAGTGCTGTATGTGGCTTCGAAAGTCCATTTTATAAGTAACAAAGCGATGTTGGAACCTAGCTCCATTGTAGAATAGAAACTGCAGGATAACACAGGGGTGGCCAAGGATTTGGTATTTGGAATATTAAAGATGAAAAATCAGAAGGCGCTGGGGAAATTCTATACTGCAGTTTTCTTCCGAATAAAAAAACTTAATAACACTTTGGCCCAGGGTGTTTAGATTCCCTCCCCTTTTTAAAAACAAATAAGTTACTTACAGGAAATTTGCTCCCAATGGGAAGCGTAATTAGAAGAGAAAGATAGCTTCATTTGTCCCAAGTCATTATGACCATTTGCTGGTGAATTGGAGTGATTTTCTGAGAAAAGTGGGAAAAGCCACTTAAGTGTGGGTTACTCTGAGGATGGAAACTAAGTTGATTTGGTCTTGAGAATGGAAAGATGTGACAGGAATTTGAAACAAGAGAGGGGCATTTCAAAATTAACAATTTTCATAGTAAGGCAGTATTCAATTTCGAGCAAAAACATTTTATAGCCACGCTATTGTTTGTCTGATTAAAATGGATAAGATCATGAATGTTGAAAAGACGATGTATCATCTTTCTGCCTATTGAAATCTGTAACAGCATAGGTAAGATAAGGAGAAAAGGCTGATGAGATAGTAAGGTCACTGAAGTTTATGGTAGAGCATCCTAGAGCCTGATAGATGAATAGAATATAAAATAAAGGAAGTGATTTTAAAACATGGCTAAAACTTCTAAAGGGAAGTAATTTTTAAGTGAGTCCTGCAGACCTGTAGTGTGGAAAGAGTGAAGAACAAGGTTTATGTCAACCAGTATTGGTCAGAAACCATAGCATCTCTTGAAGGAAGTGTGGAACAAGTAGATTTGAGCAAATATTTTTCTCCTGGTTAATGGATATAAAATTGGAATACTTTCTGGAACAGCCTTACTACCTGTAATATACACAAGTGTGTCTTGCTTGTGTTCAATGCTGCTCTTTTAATGTTTCATTTACTTAGATTTATACACTACAGGGAAGAAATGCAATACAAACTTGGCAGAAATCTCTATGTTTATTAAAATCGGTTGTGCATTTCACCCTCTTTTAAATTTAGTTTTTCCTAATGATAAATGTAATGCACATAGTCACTGTGCAAAATTTTTAACCATTAAGATGTATATAGAAATAGAAAAGAAAAAGAAAAACATATCCCACCCCTAAGAGAGACAACCCTTTTTCGTTATATTTTCTTCTGGTCTATTTTTTCTTAATTTTGGAAGAAACATATTCCAAACACAGAAAAGTAAAGAGGATAATAGGTTGCCTTATACTCCACCACTGAGTTATAACAAATGTTAAGACTGCCACATCAACTTCAGATTCTTTAAAAAAAGAAATAGTCACTTTGCGAAGTGGCGGCAGGATCTCTTGAGGTTAGGGGTTTAAGATCAGTCTGGGCAACAAAGCAAAATACTGTCTCTACAAAATATAAAAAAATAAAAATAAAAATAAATAAGTGTGCATGGTGGCTTGCACCTGTGGTCCCAGCTAATTGGGAGGCTGAAGTGGGAAGATCCCTTGGAAACTGGAAGTCAGAGGCTGCAGTGAGCTATGGTCATTCCACTGCACTCCAGCCTGCACAGCAGCGTGAGACCACAACATTTTTTTAAAAGAAGAAATAAATGACATTTCACCAAGGAAATTACCAGCACTCCCGGAACCATTACCTTCCCTTCCTCTTCACGGTAATTACCATCATGAAGATCATTCGTATCTTTTTTTGTGTTTTTATACTTTTACTATATATGTATAGATTTATAAATGATACAAAGTATTGTTCTGTGTTTTTAAATATTGCATGAATTATTTCACAGTTTTCAAAACAGTGACTTTTGAAACATTCAGTATTACATTTTTCCATTCAGTATTATATTTTTCCATTCAGTATTATATTTTTTCCATTCAGTATTATATTTTTCCATTCAGTATTATATTTTAAAAAGATTATCCATGTTGATAAATGTAGACCTAGTTGATTCATTTTAACTGCCAAACAATATTCCATTGCGTGAATATACCATCATTTATTTATCCGTTTTCCTATCAATAGACACTTCAGTTATTTCTATTAAAACCTTAAAAAGTATTTTAGTGAAAACCATTAACCATATATCTTCATACATATGGTTGAAATTTCTCTAGGGTACAGAGCTAAAAGCAGACTTGCCAGGTCATAAGTTATCACATTTTTATCTTTGTTAGATATCACCTAATCATCCTCCAAAGTGGTTAGAACAGTTCATAATACCATCAACAATGTACTAGAGTTCCACTTTCCCTCATAGTCATGGACACTCGCTGTCTTTAATCTTTTATAATTTTGCCAATCTGATGGCTGTAAACTGATATATGACTCCATTTATTTTCCGTGATTTAGAATATGGTTGTGCATTTTTAAGCCATGTATTTGACAATCTGGTTTCCTTTCTTGTTAATTGTTCTGTTCATTTGTCTATGAATAGTTTGTCTCTTATGATTTGTAATATTTAACCTATTATTGACACTATTTTTTTTGCCAGTCTTCTTTGTTGCAGATATATTCTCCTAGTCTATATCTTCTGATTTATCTTAGCTTATGGTATATTATGAGGTATGGATGCTTTTAGTTTTAATGTACTTGAAGCAGAGATGATGGTGAGCAAAATAACTTTGAAATATTAATAGTTCACAAATTTAGTTGCTCATTTATCAAGTATTTGTTGAGCACCTATTATGTGTCAAGCACTATTACAATTTCTATGGATACACAAAGAACCAAACTGTCAAAGCCTTTGAACTTGTGGAAATTAATATTAGCGTGTGTAATGAGCAAAAAAAGCAAATACACATTCACATAAAATAATGTCACAGTAGTAAATACAGAGAAATAAAGCTGGTTAAAGGGGTACAGAATGAAAGCGAGTGGTGGACTATTTAAATAGGGTGGTTAGGGATGACTCTTTTAAGAAGTAATAATCAAACAAAGAGCTGAATGAAGAGATGAAGTGAATAACATCTAAAAATAAACCCTTCCAAGACAATGCTACATGGGGAGGCCCCTATAGAGTTCTTGACATTATAGAGTTCTCAGGGTGTCTGAGCAAAATGCAGGAAGCCACTGCGGCCGTAGTGAAGTGAGTGAGGGGTAGATGATGTGAGAGAGGTAAAGGATAGCATGATGGAAACTAAAGATTGAGGGAATATTGATCTCCATTTGACCTTTTTTTTTGTTGCAGCATTTTTTTTCTGTTTGCGTATTTTACAGATGAACTTGATCCATTTAAATTGCTCAGACCAAAATGGACATCTACCATTCTGTGAACCATGTGGTAATATTATCACTATTCTTTTTAGATAAGAAAACAGAAAAGTGAAGTAACTATTCCAATAAAAGAAGGGGACATGTGCCTAGGCCTTTTCACCGTTATGTCCTTTTTCTACTAATGAATAAAGGACAATGCTAGTGGTTCTTCAACATTAGGGTGTAGAGTAGTTACCTATGGTATTTGTTTAAACTGCAAATTACTAAGCCCCATCTAAAGAGATTCAGATTCAGTATATCTGTAGTGGGTTGAGGAGTCTGCATTTTACTAAAAACCAGCATCTCACCTCATGATATGTGATACAGGTATTCTAGGAACCACATATTGAGAAAAGCTGGCTATGCCAATAAGTCAGATTTGAATCTAGAAGATTTAAACAGAAGGAATAGTGATAAGACAAGATCCAAATTAATGATGAGATGGCAAAGAGGTAAAAGTCAGTTAGACTGGAAAAGGTAAATGGACGGAGACTAGTCTAGAAGTAAATGTCAGAGACCTCCCCTAAAGATACCTGAGCTAAGGATGGTTTCTAAAACATTTCCGGAAATCATAATCACATGGGAAGATTTAAACATATGTAGATTCTCAGAGTTCACCTTAAATACTTTTTAACAATCTCAGAGAGAAGAAAGGGAGTGGTACAAAGGAACCCAAGTACTCTGGAGATCAGCCAAGGACTAAAATCCATTAGGATTAGCAGTCAACCATTGAGAGACTGGGCTGTAGCACATACAGATCCAGCCATGAAATACAGATGCAGCACAAGAAAGTCAGAATCACAAAGGACAGAGTCAAGCCCACTAGGGCTAGAGTAAGACAGCAGCGAGAGAGACCTGAAGCTGTCAGAGATCTTTTGAAATGGGAGATTAAGTGCTGAGGTAGGATTGATTCATTATGAGAAGAAAAATAAACCCATTTGCTGGAAATAGAAGAGGCTAGGATGGGAAACAGGCAAGCTAACCTAAATGGTTCATTTGATTTCTCTTTGTGCTTTATGATAAGCTGAAAACATGTTTTTGATTTTTATTCATTTATTCTTCTGCTGAAAGGAGATAACATAAAGAAGAGCAATAGTTTTTCTTGACTGACATTTTTATTTGGTTTCATGCAAGTCATTATATTAACATGCTAGTATCTCTTTCAACAATCATCTTTTCTCCCTTTGTTTTTATTTGCAGGTTTGGGTGGGGATAAATGGATCAGACTGAATATTACTGTGAGAGTTTTTATTTTGATACAGCCCGCACTGTGCCATTCAGCACCCTAAGGATGTCAACTGTTTCTTACATCAATACGATGCTGCAGCTTGCTCCTCCTTTCTCTGTACCCCTGTTCCTGGATTCTTCCAGACTGATCTCATTCTTTTTATTCCACGTAACTGTACCATATCCTTCAGTTTATTTAAAACTTATCAATGTGTAGGTATGTTTGGCATAGAGCGTGAACCTTTAAAAATTGAATGTACAGAAATGAAAAGGAGTAACACTTATTATAATGTAGCTACATGTTTATGAAATCTAAGAACTAAAAGCCAATGGGGGTCCAAAGAGCAATAAAGATTATTTGCAGCTGGTTTGGGAGTTTTTTTGTTGTTGGATTTTCTGTTGTTGTTATTGCTTTTTTTGAATTGTCAGCTGCAAACTCAGTCCCCTTGAAACAGATCCAGGATATCATAACCATGCAACACTTGCATGAAAATAATAACCAACTCTCCCTTGTTTTGAGTTCTATTCTTCCCTTATTTCCACTCGGGTCTCATTTTAAAATTCACAATCTAAACCTATCTTCAGGACCTTATTTTCAATATAAGTACAATAGATATAAACATAGTCACTCAGATTTTTCACAGGATGCCCATGAGCAAATTCTAATGTTGAAAATGTTTTTTCATTAAGTTTTAATGAGAAAATCATGCAAGAAAATTTCGTATAATGGGATTTTACCAAAATAAGGATTGCAGGATCCTGTGACTAATCAGAATGACAATCTAAATGTAATAATCCATAGCTTTGTGCTTTCTGCACAGAGAATGACTCAGCTGTCCCTTGGTACATATGTTACCAATGCTGCAGTTTCCCTATTGAACTGTGGGATTATTAAATGGGCATGTGGCCAGGTTAAGGCAGAAACCTCATTTGGCAAAGGACAGAAGAGAGGCCTCTTCTACTTAATCGAACGCTCCTTTTTGCTTCTCCTTTCCCAGAGGTAGCTACTGCAGCTGTGGATTTTTGATTCATTTGCTGCAGTTTCAAAGAACTGTGGCCCTAATAAAACACCATCTTTCCCTCTGAAGTGGTCCAAGTGGTTCTTCTCTTGTTTCTGATTTTAATGACTGTTACCACACAGTAATTAGGGGTTCCTGGGCAGCTATTTTTGCTGGACAGCTATTTTTGTCCCCTAGAAATAATGGATTAAATAATAATCCTGTCTCCCTGGATTTGATAATTAGATTTTATAAGCCCAAGAGAAGATGTATTATATTTACATCTATTACTTTAAACATCAGCTTTTGGAAGTGTAATTTAGATACAATAAAACACAGTCATTTTAAGGCTACAGTTTGATGTATTTTGACAAATGTATTCACCCATGTAACTACCATCCGCATCATGACTTAGGACGTTTTCATCAACCCTAAAACATCCCTCAAGACCCTTTGCAGTCCCCCATTTCCTACCCCAGGCAACAGTCTATCATTCTAGATTAGTTTTACCTCTTCTTAATTGTAATATAGAAGAGAATCATATCCATGTATACTCTGATAGCTGTTTTCTTTTGCTCAATATAATGATTTTTGGCATTATCCATGCTATAGCATGTGCTAGTAGTGCATTATTTGCTATTGCTGAATAGTATACCATTACATAGTTATATCACATATTATTTTTCTGTTTTCTTGTTCATGAGCATTTGATTGTTTCCAGAATTTGGCTATTTAGAATAAATTGCCATGAACATTCACTTACAAGTCTCTCTGTAGATATAGGTTCGCATTTCTCTTGGGTAAATATCTAAGGCTGGAATTGCTGGATTTTACAGTAAGTGCATGTTTAACTTTATAACAAATGTGAAAATTATTTTTCGAAGTTGTTGGACCATTTTCTACTCCTACCTGCAATGAATGAGATTTCCAGTTGCTCCACATCTTACCAACACTTGGTTTTGCCAGTTGTTTTGTTCTATAATTTCTAGTGGTGTTTAGTGGTATCCCATTGTGTTTAAAGTTGACATTTCCCTGATGTATAGATTCTTAACATACTTTCATTTATTAATTGGTTATCCATATGTTTTCTTAGATTAGTTGTCTGTTAGTTTTTAATTAGGTTGCTTACCTACTTTTTATTAGGTTGTATAATTTATGTATATATACTAATACAATTCTTTTGTCAGATATATACTACATATTTTTCTCTTCCACTTCCCCGTACCTTGTCTTTTTCATACTCTTAACAATGTCTTTCAAATAACAAATGTGTAAACAAAAGCTCTCTGAAAAGGAATTTAGAAGAAAGATATCTTACTGCAATGAACAGTTCGCAAACCAAGGATACACAGCATTCAGTGTAAAATGAAGGTGATTTCCAGAGAGCAAAGAGACCCTTTGGGTTTTATAGCAAAAGTTTCTGCCCAGGTTTCCAATAAGGTCCATTTATGCAAATGAGGGATTGAAACTTGCTTAGTTATGATTGGTCAGCACAGCTAAGCACTGATTGGTTGATCCTGATTGACTGGGGCAGGTAAGCTCTGATTGGTTGGTTTCCAAGTCCAAATTGGATGTCTTTATTCCAGGTAAGCTCTGATTGGTTGGTTTCCAAGTCCAAATTGGATGTCTTTATTCCGGTTGTGGGAGATGTTCTGGCAGCAGTTTTATCTTGGTACTAACAAACAACAGAAACTGGTTTAGATTAACTGTAGAAAAGGGAGTTCCTGTGATACTTGCACAATATCTTTCTGAGAACATAGAGTATGTGACCACTACCTCTCCCAGCCATGGCTCTCTAGTTCTGTTTAAATTTTGAACACCTCAGCCATGTGGAGTCTGTTTTGTCTGCCCCTGGTGTTTAGTGGTATGTTTTAAGTTGACATTCCTCTAATTAATAGATCCTTAATAAATTTTCACTTACTAATTGGTCATCCATATGTTTTCTTATATAAAGTGTCTGTTATATTTCAATTGAGTTTCTTGTCTACTTTTCATTAAATTATATGATTTATTTATATATAATTATACAAATCATTGGTCAGATATATACCACACATATTTACCTGCCCCCATACACCTTGTCTTTATTTTCTTAATGTCTTTCAAATAATTAATGTTTTAAAATTTTGATTAAGTCCAGCTTATCATTTTTTTATAAAAAGTGCTTTATAAATCCTTTATATGTCTAACAAAATTTGCCTATTTGAAAGCTGTGAATTTTTTTTCTATATTTACTTCTAGCTAGCTTTTATTGTCTGTGAATCCTTTTTGAATTTACTTTTTGTGTATGATGTATGATGTATGATGTAAAGGTTGAGATTTTTTTTTCCCAAACTGACTTTGATATATATTTTTAAACATGCGATTTTTTTTCAAATGTAAAATATGTTTAGTGAAGATAATTTGGAGAACAAAGAAAATCATAAAGGGAAAATAAATGCCTATAATTTCAAAGCCCTAAAAAACAACGGTTCACAATTATCTGTTTTGCTTTAATCATTTTTCTTCTGCTTATATATCTGCACATTTTTTTTTAGTTAAAGAAAGCATCAGACTCTGTGCTATTCTGTAACCTAAATTTTGCAATAGGAAATATATTGTTTTACTATGTTAATAATGGTTCTTCAATGGCATGCTTTTAAATGGATGTATTGTATTTCATTATTTGGTTAATCTAGGATTTATTCTCCCGCTTCTTGATTTTTATACATTTGAGTTATTTCATTTATCTATTGATTTATTTTTGCCATTATAAATAATAATGTGATTAACTTTGAGTATTGTAAATAAACTTTACTTCTGTAACAGAAAAATTGCAAATATATTACATATACCCCACAGATTTCCCTATTATTATTCTACATTAGAATGATACGTTGCAATTAATGAACCAACTATAGATTTTTATTAACTAAAATTTTTACTTTATTCAGATTGATTTATTCATTTTTCCCTAATGTTTGTTTGTTGTTGTTGTTCCAGAATGTCACCCGGAGTACCAGGTTACATTTAGTCAACAGTTTCTAGTTTGGCTGCTATAGGGTGTGATAAGTTCTCAGAATTTTCTTGTTTTAGATGGCCTTGACAATTTCCATCTATTGGGATGTCTGACGTCTTTCTCATGATTAGATTGGGTTGTGCTTTCTTGGGAGGAAGTTCACAGAGTTAAAGTGCCATTCTTACATCATGCCAAGAGTACATATTATCTACATGATTTATGACTGCTAATGTTTACCTTGATAGACTGGCTGAACTTTAAGCTTTCTCCTTTGTAAAATTCTTCTTTTCCCTATTCTAAACTGTATTTATTTTTTTAAAAGCCCCTGTTTACATCCCACACTTAAGAGACAAAGAATATGATTTTTAAAAAATACACTTTTGCCCATTTTTTTCTTAAAAATCGTTTCTAGAAATGAAATTGCTTGGTTTAAGATTTGAGCATCTTTAATGATACTTTTGTTTCATTTAAAAATGATATAAGATCAGAGAAAAAAGAGACCACTACAAAATGTGGAACTTAAGAGAAAAAGATCCGTTTTGTCTTCTTTCATCCACAACTCTTTGATGTATATTCTTCCAAATTCTATATACTCATGTCACATGTACACACATGTAAACACACATGCACACAGATCCCTTTGCATACCATACACACTCCACATATAACCTCCACATCCTGCAAACTTTGCACATTGCACACATTCACACACAGTTTTTGAAAACATTTTGTTTTGCAATTACTTTTTCATTTACTACTAAAACAGTAGATTGCATTACTTAAAAATGTAAGCTATGGAGCCCCACTGCCTGGGTTTTAATACAGGCTCTGCCTTTTGCTACCTGTGTGACCTTGGGCAATTTACTTCCCCGTGTCTGAAATTTATCATAAAGCAGTTAGGAGATGATTAGATGAGAACATACATAGAGAACTTTCAACAGTGCCAGAAGTAAAGTACACTCTCAATGAGAATTTTAGCTATTTTTATTATTGTCATTGTTATCTTTTCATGTAATTACATAGGATCTTACCTCATTCTTTCCAGTGACAACATATTATACCATTAGAAAAACATACTAAATTTATGTAACAAATCCTCTATTGATTTGGATGCCTTTTTGTTTTAGTCTGGATAGTAAATTAAAATAATACCAGCACATTATTAAAATAAACAGTAACTCAAATCACCTAAGTAATCTAAAATTTAAAGTAAACCCATTACACTTTTCCCACTCCCTAGAGTAGGAAAAAAGTAAACACTTTTAAAAGAGTGTCTGTATTTTAGTCTTGCTAGTAGTAACCATTATAAAAAATTTAAATAAGCCTTTATTTCTCTTTCTCAATATATAAGTTTTAAACACTCGATGTTGACTATCCAGTGAAAGGGTACAATTTACTGCTTTTATACAAACTCTCCACTTGCATGGTGACACCATGGAGAAGAAAATGTACTCTTCTATTTGTCGCACAACAATGTCCCAAGCATAGAAAACAACGGTGGACATTATTTATTAATTTATTTCCGCATATATTTGCTTATTCTATATCATAAAGAGCTGACAGTGTTTTGTACGTTTTTATTATTTATACGATGTATTATCAAACCTACCTGGAGAAAGATTGTACCAGTTTATCTTCCCACCAGCAGTTTACAAGAGTGCCCATTTCCCTGCATTCTTGCCAATAATTAGATATTATAATTTTTTTTAAATGCCTATTTGGTAGATAACTGATGATACTGGATTTTTGTGCTTATTTGATTGCTAGTGAAGTTGAACATAATTTTATTCTTTAACCGGAAATGCAATATACCGTAGTGATTAAAAGCCATAGCTCAGGAATAAGAGACCTGGACTCTACCAACACTCTGTGATCGAAGGCAAGTGAGTTCACCCTTCTGAGGCTCGGTTTATTCATGTGTCACATGTGGAGGATTATACTATTGTCATCATAGGATTATTGTGAGGACCAAATGGGAAAATTCTTATAAAGTTACGAGCACAATGTTTGGCATATCATAAGGTTTAAATAGACATTGATTCTTGTTAGTTTGTGTATATTGTTTTATTCCATCACTTTTTCATGTCCGTTATTGACTTTTCATTTTTTATTGACTTGTAATAGGTCTCAAAATACTTAAGTTATTAAACCATTGTCACAAATGTTGCACACTTTTTTTCCTGGTTTGTAGTTTGCCATTTACTTTTGTTCATAATGCCTTGACAACGAAATATTTAAAGATGATGTACTTGTAGCTATTGTAGTTCCTTTATGGATCGTGCCTTTAATGTTATGCCAAGAATTACTTTTCCCATTCTAAGATTTTACACACACACATTTATATGTACTTATATTTTAGCTTAATTTTTTAACACTTAAATATTTAAATCATCTGGAATTCATGATTTAGAGAGTTTAATGGTACTTCCTTTTTCAATGGAGAGCTACTCTAACACTATTGATTGAATAATTGATTCTCACCTCAATGATGTGAAATGCCAATTTTATTATATAAGAATTTATAGTAAATATGTAGATCCTATCTTAATTTTTTTTACTCAGTTCAATTTCTGTCTGCTCCTTGCCATATCCAGTTCATTTTAATTTAGTATATCTCATAAAGCAAGTGCACCTTCAGCACCATTCTTTCTAATATTGACCTGGTTAATATAACATGCTTATTTTTCCATATGCATCTGAATTAAAAAAAAATCTCATAGGATTTGATTAAATGTATACATAAACCTAGCAAAAATTTTTATCTTTATAAAATTGAATCTCTCATATAGGGGCACTATGTTCCTTCTCTTTGTTCAATTTTACCTGTTCATTCATCTGAATCTAAATGAAAACTTAAACTTTTCACACCAATTGTCAAATCCTTCCAGACTCAATAGCAAACACTTCCGGGCCCATTTCAGGTATTATTCTCTTAATGAAGCTTTCCCCAACCTCTCTGATTAAAAAAGTGAAGTTCATGAGATACTAAATTTGTTTAGAATCAGAGACGGTATTGTTTATTTAGTAGATGCCTGATCAATTTTAGGTATGTCTGAACAACAATATATCCTGTACTACACAAATTACCCTAAATGGAATGCTTTCTTTTTGAAACTTGTATAAAGGATATTCAAGAGAAAAATAGAGTCCAGAAACTGCATTCGAGGTGTGCTGCTTCTGACTATGTAATCTTGACAAGCTATATAATCTTTCTGACCTTCGTGTATTCATCTATGGAAAATCAGAGGAAAGATTTTTTAAAAAATACTTACCTCACTGGATTAAAGGTTTATGTCCTACAGAAATATAAGCTTCTATCTTTATATTCTTCATCTTTTATGAAGAACTTTTGATCTCTAAACATTGTAAAGTTTGTAAAATAGTGGCCATATCTTGTTTTTTCTTGTATAGTACTGCAGATCTTGAATAACATTGTTTTGTTCAGCGTGGTTTCATTGCAAATGCTGGTAAGAAAAAAAATTAATATCTAGCTGGGGACACTGTCTGCAGATACTCTGGTTTCCTCCCACATCCCAGATGTATACTTGTTGGGGTAACTGGCATGCCTGACATGTTCCTAGTGTGTGTGAGTGCAGGTGTGTGTGAATGTGCCCTGTGATAGAATGATGTCCTGCCCAGGTCTGGTTCCCTACTGGCTTCCTGAGCTGACAGATAGCTCATGTGTGATCCTAAACTGGAATAAGCAGGTAAATAATTATCTGACTAATTTCCACTCATTGTTCTTAAATGTAGGTATAGCGTGCATTTATTTCAATAATATATTTCAATAATTGTGACTAACACAATTGGAAGAAATTTGGGTCTTTATATCTATGAGTTTAATGATGCTTTTGTTACCAGAGATATGCCATAAGAACTTAACTCTTGTTTGTATTAATTAGCCTATGGTAAGATTGGTTTCATTATATGTCATTTTGCTTAAAGTCAGTTTCCAAGAACCTATCGACAATATTAGATGAGGACTTACGGTGCTGGTAAACTCTGGGAGACTGAGTTTAGATAATGAAAATATATAAAGAGATTAAATATATTCATTTAGGATAAACTAGTCAAACATATAAATATAGATTATATAATAGAATGAAAACGTTTTCCAGATAAAGCACTTGTTACAATATATACAAATCTCAGGTTTATACTCTTTATATTCAAAAAATTATTTTCAAAGTAAATGTTTGTTTCACTTGTGGCAAAAAATGAGTTTTCATTGTAGCAAAAGCCATGTGCTTTGTGGATTAGTTAAGAAGGTGAAATAAGTTTAAAGTGAACTGCTGGTCATTAATTTTTCTCCCATCCTGTTTCAGTTATCAAATAATCTTCCTGAAACTTCAAGAACAAAATACTTTGTAGTAGTTAAAATGATATTATTCAAACATTTGAGATGTATTTAGTTTTACTATTTAAAAATGGAATCTAATTGCTTCACAGACTATATAAAAATTAAAAATTAAATTGCAAATGGAAATAATGCATAATTTTGCTACTTGAATACAATTATGACTTTTGTAAACTAATTACTCATTTTTGTGCATATTAGAGTTAATGAGATGGCAAATGTAATACTATGTTTGTTAATTATCTTTTTAATGTGAGTGTTTGAAGTCTTTCAATAGTATTGACTTAATACGTGACATTAGGTAGACTCATTTTGGAAAAATTTTCAATCAAGAAAGGAGTTAGTGATAGACTTTTTGTCTGGCATTACTACACTTATTCCAAAAACTCCTTGTTTTGATTGTGTAGATCTAGCTTGTGAAACTTAGATGCTAAATTTATATCCATATGACCACAGGTAAATTATACTGATTATTTTGAAAGTTGTAAAATGCTGAATCAATTTGCTAAGGTTTGTCATAAAGCTCTGTCCTACAGGATTTATCCACCGGCCATGCTACAAAATATTGGATCAATTGGACTTTTCAGCTGGGCTTTCTATTTTTTCTTTTGTACTGCTCTTGCATTAAATAAAGAAACAGAGACTATAAATACATTTGGAGGAGGTGCAGGTGCAGCTATAATCAGGAATCAAGCATAAGGGAACCAAATAGTGTGGGAGATTTAAAAATACAGAAAAATTAAAAGAAAGCCAAAATGAGACTCACAGCAAAAAGAGAGGAAGCAAATGAGAACAAATAATAAAATACAATAAAATAGGAAAAGGAAGACATAAAACAAAGAATAACATTGTTATTTAGGTAGGTCATTATTGCCAAGTTATTTTTTAAAGTAATTTTTCATAGACAATGAATTTTCAAAAAAAGTTTATTTGGTCCGTGATAGTTCATGATAACTAATACCATACAAGTTGCTTCTGAGAACAATGTAATTTGAGGCTTTGAAAGACTACTGTGAACTATATTCTGCCTACTCATTTTTTTATTCATGAAGCTACATTTCAATTAGTATTTTTTCACTTAAAACTTTATAATGTGTACACCAGTTCGCTGACATCTAAAAGCTTTTCTTTTAAAAAGTATTTTTACTTCAAAACAATGGTTTTTAAAAAAAATTTCAGAATTTATTTTTCTCTGAAATATAAGTTGTCTTGTATCAAGCTGTTTCATATTTTATATCAGTGAATCAGTTCATTATGAATGAAAATGTTTTGCTATGTTTAACTACAATTTGAAGCCTTCCTTTAATTAGCTGGGCTTGTGTTCATCATTTCTATAGAGTTAGTTGACTAACATTGCACTAGACCAAAAAATAAAGCAACTCGTAATAGAAAAATATCTGGCTCAGGAAAGAAAAATGGGATGAGTCTTCTATAAACACCTGTTACTAAGATTGAGCAACTAAAGGATGACATTATTATTCATTACTAAGGCTGCTGAGTTCCTGCACTCTCACCTCCAAGTGGGAAGAGGCACCCGGCCCTTTGTGAACTCTCATTTCATTGTTTGTTTGTTTGTTTGTTTGTTTTTCTTTGCTATAAAGAAGCCAAAGATCCTTGCAGGCCAGTTGATGAGCTTATCTTTTACTCTCTAATAACAAAGGACTCCTGTATCTTTCTGTCCCTGCTACCTCCTCTCCATTAACCCCAATTCTTTCAGAATTGACACATACATCTTTTCACCCAGGGTCGTAGGTATGTCTGATTTTTCAATAATAACATCACTCTTCTTTTTTTATTTTTGTTATGTTTGCAGTTCTTTTATTTAACCTTTAGTGCAATTATAGAGTGCATACTCTGTCAGGATCTATTTCTATCACTTTGCAAATATTAACTCTTTTGCCTTATTTTGAAGACCCCTGCTTGACTTTGTATTTCATGGCCATGCTGGTATTTACAGTTCCTTGTTTCAGTAATAGCTTCTGTGGTTAAAAGTGGATTCCTGACTGCTTTACCAAGGAAATTACCAGACAGAAGAGGACGAGAGACATAATCTGAAACAGAAGATAATAGGGTTGTTTTCTATCGTTTCAGTGACTAATACCTGCTTTCATTTTTCCCATGATGTAGATATATGGTACTGAGGATATTGATAGATAATACTGATGGTCGTAATTTATATAGTGCTTTATGTTTTAAGCACTTTACAAATGTGGCATTTTATTTTGACCACAAGCATCCAATTCAATTGGCTGTTATCAATCTCCAGTTATAAATGGGACAACTGAGGCTCAAGGTTAAGCAACTAGAGCTGGGATGTTCATCCTGTTCTCCAAATGCCAAAGCCCGTGTTCCTTCCGTTTATATTAGAGTGACTTTAACAGGTGTGAAAACTGGGGTACAAAGAGAAACAAACATTTACTGAGTGCCAACTCCAAGCATACATTTTCTCCACTTACCCTCTTAACTTTATATGTTAAGTATTGGTGACTTGCCAAGAGCATAAAATAAGAGACGAAGCCAATTTTCTCAATCATAGTGGTTCATTTTCAAATCTGGGTAGTGTTTTGACCATGCTAGGGCCTCAGAAAAGGAAGTGGGTGCGTAAAATGAGTTGAGGGATTTGATGGAATTATTTATTTATTTATTTATTTATTTATTTATTTATTTATTTGAGACAGAGTCTCCCTCTGTCACCAAGCTGGAGTGCAGTGGAGCAATCTTGGCTCACTGCAACCTCTGCCTCCTGGGTTCAAGTGATTCTCCTGCCTCAGCCTCCCGAATAGCTGGGACTACAGGCGTGTGCCACCATGCCCAGCTAATTTTTATATTTTTAGTAGAGATGGGGTTTCACCATGTTGGCCAGGATGATCTCGATCTCTTGACTTCGTGATCTACCTGCCGCGGCCTCCCAAAGTGCTGGGATTACAGGCGTGAGTCACCGCACGTGGCCTTTTTATTATTTTTAAAGTTATGTATTTATTTTAAAATATATTGCAAAGACACAAGTAGCATATCACTTTTGGTATTTTGTTGATATCATTTCCTAGGACAAGTATGAGGTTTTCAAAGTTAGTTTTTTTTTTTTAAAGTATTAAGATAATAGTTTACATAGTATAAAGGCAGAAATTCTGAAGATGCTATTCACATGACTGAAGTCTGAGAAACACTGGATTATATTAGGCCACATTTTATAGATGAAGACATGGAAATAAGGTTAATGACTTGCTCAAAGTTATGAAACTGATTTACACAGAGGCTAAGGAGAGGTTTACCCTTAGGTGGATCCTGAAATAAATGGACATAGAGGAAAAAGATTGGTATGGCTATGTCCAGAGCTATGCCCAAAGTACAGAAGATGGGGTCCCTTCTCTCTAGTGCCTGAATTGGATGTGGTGGTATGAGGGTGAACCTGTTTTGCCTCGGTAACTGGCAGCAAAGACTTTTTTCTTCCATAGAGCGGCAATGGCAGGTAAGAAAGTCGTAATTTCTCCCATCCCTCCCTTTCTCCTTCTATTTCCTCTTTCTTCTCTTCCCCTAAGGCTCCATTCTTGTCTCCTTTATGATGATCTTGATATTTAGGGAGACCTGATTTTATTTGTCTAAAAATGTTGGCTAGGATCAGGAGGGAGGATGAGGCACAGCGTTTCTTGTCGTGGGGCTTTTCTTCCTCCCCTTGGCCGTCTGACAATGCCCTCCAGACAATGATAATGCCCGAGCTATGGAAGAAAACAAGGCAGTTTTAGTGTGTTTGTGATGAGGAAAGAACAAGGTAACAGAACTTAAAGAGGGACAAGTTATATGTCCGAAAAACATTCAAACAAAGTGGATTTGTAAACAGATTTATTGCAATTCAGAGCAAATTATTCGCAATTAAAACTGAAAACACATATGCAAGTTAACAATGCTTCTGAGTAGTTTCATGGCAGATAATAAATTGTCTGGGTGACTGTTGCAAGAGACAAAGGTTAACCTTTACTTAAGGATGAACCATTCCCAACAAAGTTCTCAATCAGTTTTGCTCAAACTTTCCAGCAGTATCAAGTATTGGATTGTAAATCTATTTTTTTCTTCAGTGCGTCTGGAAATAACAACCTAGAAAACTCACAGGGTTATTTTTTCATGTGAAAGCAACAGTATGTGTTAGGGCCAATCAGCCCATGGCAAAATTGTGAAGCAGCCAAGTTTAGCTTAAGAGAGTGACCTCCCGCCAGCTACCCAGGAGACTCATTCAGCAGAACCTTTTTCAGTATGAGAGAACAGAATCTGACAAGGTCCTACACATTAAAGTGTGAGTCACTTAATGTGCTAATTACCCCTTAGGAATTTGCATTTTAATAGAAAACCTACTAAAAAGAATAGTACTTAACACAAAACATTGAATTTGTGATAAGTTGATCAGAGCCAGTATGGGGGCAAGTGTGTGTGTGTGTGTGTGTGTGTGTGTGTGTGTGTGTGTGATTGCTACTGCAGAAGAGATTTACTTTCTACTGGTTATTGAGGATAAACAATGTTGAAAGATTGGGCTTAATTTGCAGGATTGTTGCATAGGTACATACATGCCATGGTAGTTTGCTGTCTCCATCCCCCATCACCTACATCAGGCATTTCTCCCAATGTTATCCCTCCCCAACCTCCGCACCCACCGCTGTCCCTCCTCTAGACCCCACCCCCAACAGACCCCAGTGTGTGATGTTCCCCTCCCTGTGCCCATGTGTTCTCATTGTTCAACACCCGCCTATGAGTGAGAATATGCAGTGTTTAGTTTTCTGTTCTTGTGTCAGTTTGCTGAGAATGATGATTAATCTGAAAACCATCATTCTCAGCAAATTAACTTTTTTTAAAAAAGCATGTCACTCCGTAGGCATTCAATAAATGTTGGTTGAATAAATGAATAAATGGCAATCCTAAGTCAATTGTTCTCAATATATTCCCCACCCCCAACCCTACAAGGATATTACAAACTCCCATCAGCAATCTCTATCATCTCAGAAGAGATTCTCAACTAGAGAGTGGGGTATGTCCTAAGAGAAGGAGGTCAAAATTTAGGTTGGGACTAAAATTTAGGTGGAAAGCGTATAATTTCGGAAAGTCCCTCAGGGTGATTCTGATACATGTAGCCTCCTGGATAGCAAAATCCTGGCTTAGACAGGTTTCTATTTCAAAGTACAATGCAGCTAATGTTTCCTGTGCTTTTTAGAATCCATATTCTTTTCAAAAAATAGAAACCTATAATCATAATGGATTTAAATTACTCTGGGATTGTAATTTGACATTCTTCCAGATGGATGTCAGTAGAAGGTTGGTAACACATGCAGTGAATTTAGATATCTTAGAAAAGGAATCCAATAACTTATCCAAAACCAATTTGTTCTCAAAATTTTGTATAATTTATATAAAGCATATGGAACTTTTACTTTTTACTTTTCTTTGTGTGTGCACGCACATGCATGTGTTTGTGTGTCTATACATCTGCATTCTCTAGATATTCTCACAAGTTTGCAGTTCAGCCTTAGGCATGTGATTTGGGGATTAATCAGTATGACAGAACAACAATAAAAACGTATGGAGAAGTAATCGGTTAGGAGGTAGGGAACAACCAGAAGTGAAAGCTATGGGACACTTACTGAGTTATCAAAGCTGAAACCTATCACATAACATAAGAAACAGAGAGCGAAATAAGCCCAAGGTCAGTTCAGTACAGCTGAAGAACAGAAAATAGATTGCTGTTTATTTCTGAGAAATTGAAGGGCTGGCCAATCTAGCCGAGATTAAAAAAAGTAGTCAAAAGGCTGGGGATGGATGATGTCTTATCAAAGAAACCTTACTAGTTCATGCTGATTTTGTGGATATAGTTTTAATTTTTGAACAAAAAATAAATCTTTTTTATTGTTGTTTTATTGATTAAATTTTCAATATTAAGGCATTATCCAAGTATGAATTAGAGATTGGGTCAAAAGGAGAAGCAAGATGGCTGAAAAGAACCCTCCAGCACTCAGTCCTCCCACAGGAACACCAAATTGATCAACTATCCATGCAGGAGAGCATTTTCATAAGAACCAAAAATTAGGTGAGTGATCACAGTACCTAACTGTAACATTATTTCAAGAAATGAAGCATTGAAGAGGGAAGGACAGATAGTCTTGCATTGCCTGCACCACTGATCCTTTATCCCCCAACTGGCATGCTGAGAGAGAGCCTGTGTGCTTGAAGGGTAGAGAATGAAGTGATTGTGGAACTTTGCACTGGAATTCAGTGCTACCTTTCATAGCAGAACATAACACAGAGCACAATTCCATAGGTTCCCACAGAGGAAGCATTTAAACACCTGCCAGAATGGAATCATGACCCCAGTGGTAGGAACCTGAGTTCTGGCTAGCCTCACCACTGACTGACTAAAGTGACCCAGGGTTTTGAATAAATTTGAAAGGCAGTCAGGCCACAAAGGCTCCAGTCACTGATCAAGTCCTGGTGCTGTGCTGTGCTGGTCCACTGGCCTAGTCCACTGGATTAGGGATGGATGTGATCCAGTGAGACACCAGCTGTGGTGGTCAACGGAGTGTTTGCATCACCTCTCCCCAAACTGCAATCAGCACAGCATAGAGAGAGAGAGACTACTCTGGTTTGAGGGAAAGTGAAAGAAGAGAACAAGAGACTGTGCCTCATAATTTAGGGAATTCTTCCAGATATTACTCAAGCCCACCAAGGCAGTATGAGCCTGCAAGAGTCACAGTGAGATTGGCCATGTGGCACCCCCTTAATTCAGAGATGACTGCAGTGACCAAAGACATAGATCACAACATCCAATACCTTTTGAAAACCTGGAAAGGCTTCTCAAGAAGGACAGGTGCAAAGAAGCCCAGATTGTGATGATTAGAACACATACTTAACTCTTCAATGCCCAGGGATCAATGAACATCCATAAGAATTAAGAATGTCCAGGAAAACATGACATCACTAAATGAACTAAGTCACCTAGGATCAATTCCAGAGGGAAAAACATATGTGACTTCTCAGGCAAATAATTCAAAATAGCTCTTTCTAGATAGCTCAAGATAATACAAGTAAAGAAATTAAAATCCTATCAGAAAAATTTATCAAGGAGATTGAAATAATAAAAAGAAACTAATACCAGTTACTCAAACTAAAACATCAAGGAGGAGTGATTACTTCCAAACTAATTATATGAGGCTATTAGTACCTGATACCAAAACCAGACAAAGACAAACCAAAAAAAGAAAATTGCAGTCCAGAAATCTTAGATAAATACAGATCTTATAATCCCCATGAGATCTGATGGTTTTAAAAAACAGGAGTTTCCTTCCACAAGCTCTCTCATTGCCTGCCACCGTCCATGTAAGTCGTGACTTGCTCCTCCTTGATTTCTGCCATGATCGTAAGGCCTCCCCAACAACGTGGAACTGTAAGTCCATTAAACCTCTTTTTCTTTGCAGTCTTGGGTATGACTTTATCAGCTATATGACAATGGACTAATATACATACTGAACAGAACACTTTTCCTCTAAAGCCTTGAGTAAGGAAAGGATACTCAATTTCACCACTGTTGTTTAACATGATACCAGAAGTCCTAGCTAGAGCAATCAGACAAGAGAAAGAAATAAAGGGCATCCAAATTGGAAGGGAAGAATTCAAATTATTCTAGTTTGTAGATGCTATAATCTTATATGTAGAAAAACATAAAGACTCCTCTGAACAACTGTTAGAACTGATAAAGAAATTCAGTAAAGTTTCAAGATACAAAAATCAACATGCAAAAGTCAGTAGCATTTTTTCATGCTAATTATAAACAACCTGAAAATGAAATCGTATAAGTATCTCATTTATAATAATCACAAATAAAACAAAAATACCTAGGAATTAGCTTAACCAAATAAGTGAAAGATTTTTACAGTGGAAACTATAAAACTTTGATGAAATAAATTTAAGAGTACACATAAAAATGGAAAGATATTTCAAGCTCAATGATTGAAAAAAATATTGGTAAAATGTCCACACTACCCAAAGTCATCTACCAATCTATATAATCTCTACCAAAATACCAATGGCATTCTTTACATAAAGAGAACACTTCTAAAACTTATATGGAACCACAAAAGAACTAGAATAGCTAAAGTTACTAGGAACCAAAAAAATGAAACTGAAGGAATCAAACTACCTGACTTTAAATTTTACTACAGAGCTATAGTAACCGAAACAGCATGGTACTATTGTAAAAACAGCCACATAGATCAATGTAACAGAATAGAAAACCCAGAAATAAGTCTACACATCTACAGTGAACTCATTTTCAACAAACTTCTCAAGTACATTCATTAAGGAATGACATTCTTTACAATAAATGGTGCAGGGAAGACTAGGTATCAATATGAATAAAAATGAAACTCGTCTTCTTTTTATAACCATATACAAAACTTAGCTTGAGTTGGATGTACAACTGAAATCCAGTACCTGAAACTTTGAAACTACTGAAAGAAACCACTGTGGAAACTCTCCAGGACATTGGTCTGGGCAAAAATTTCTTGAGTAATACCACACAAGCACAGGAAACCAAAGCAAAAATGAGCAAATGGGATCACATGAAGTTAAAAATCTTCTTCACAGCAAAGGAGACCATCAAAAAAGTGAAAAGACAACCCACAGAATGGACAAAAATATTTGCAAATTATCCATCTGACAAGGGATTAATAACCGGTATATACAAGGGGCCCAAAGAACTCAACGGGAAAAAATAAAATACAATTTAAATGTGTAAAAGACATAAATAGACAATTCTAAAAAGAAGACATACACATAGCCAACAAGTATATGAAAAAATGCTCAGCATTATTAATCATGAGAGCAATGCAAATTAAAACTACAGTGGGCAATCATATCACCTCAGGTAAAATGGCTTTCATTCAAAGGATAGGCGATAACAAATGCTGCTGATAATACAGAGAAAGGGAAACCCTTGTACACTGTTGGTGGAAATGCAAATTAGTACATCCAGTATAAGGAGCAGTATGGACATTCCATGAAACAGTAAAAGTAGAACATATGATCCAGCAATTTCACTCAGATAGATAGATAGGTAGATAGATACACAAAAGAAAAGAAATTAGTATATTGAAGAGATATCTGTACTTCCACGTTTATTTCAGCAGTATTTACAATAGCCAATATTTGGAATCAACCTCAGTATCAATCAACAGATGAATGGGTAAAGAAAATGTGATACACAATGGTATATTACTGAGCCATTAAAAAGAATGAAATTATTTCATTTGTCACATTTGTGGCAGCAATTCCCAATATTTTTGGTACCAGAGACTGGTTTCATGGAAGACAATTTTTCCACACATGCAGGGTAGGGGATGCTTTCAGGATGATTCAAGAACATTGCATTTATTGTGCATTTTATTTTTACTAATACTACATTGCAATATATAATGAAATAATTACACAACTCACCATAATGTAGAATCAGTGGGAGTCCTGAGCTTGTTTTCCTGCAACTAGATGGTCCCATCTTGGGGTGATGGGAGACAGTGACAGATCATTAGACATTAGATTCTCATAAGGAGCATGCAACCTAGATCTCTCCTGTGCACAGTTCACAATAGGGTTCATACTCCTATGAGAATCGAATGCAGCCACTTATCTGAGAGGAAGCAGAGCTCAGGTAGTAATGTGAGCCATGGGGGCAGCTGTAAATACAGATGGAGTTTTGCTCGCTCACCTGCTGCTCACCTCTTGCTATGCAGCCTGTTCCTAACAGGCACCGGTCCGTGGTACCTGATATATGAAACTGGAGGACATCATATTCAGTGAAATAAGGTAGGCACAGAAAGACAAATTTCACATTTCTCATTCATATGTGGGAACCAAAATTTGAAACAATTTAACTCACAGAGGCAGAGAGTAGACTTATGGTTACAAGAAGCTGGGAAGGGTATTGGGGATGGATGAGAGGAAGTGGGGATGGTTAATGGGTGCAAAAATAGAGTTAGGTGGAATGAATAAGATCTAGCATTTGATAGTACAAGAGGGTGACTATAGTCAACAGTAATAAATTGTATATTTTGAAACCACTAAAAGAAAGGAATTTCAATGATGCTGACACAAATAAATGAATGCTTGAAGTGACGGATATCCCAGATACTCTGATGTAATTGTTATACATTGTATGCCTATATCAGAGCATCACATGTACCCCATGAGGATATGTACCTATTATGTACCCCTAATTAAAAAGAAAAGCTTTTAGAGAATCAGAAATTGGTTCCTTCATTGTAATAGTTGGGGTAGAAAATGTTTTAAGAACGCACTAAAAATATTCATACACCATAATTCAAAGACAGAAGATATATTCTGCTGCAATTTCAATTAAACAGCTGTGCACTGCTCTGGGCTATTGCTGCTTGCTGGTGCTAAGTTTATGTAATTCAATCACCTGCAAATATTTTCTCCATTCCCCAACCCCAAGTTTTGTTTCATTTTGTATATATTTTCACAAATGACAGCACATTAAGCAAGCATGTATTTTATACATATTCATAGACTGTTCGTTTCTATAGGTCACTCTAATACATCAGAAAGTTTTAGAACTTTCTCCCTAAGTTGTTGATAGATGAATCACTTGACAGATCCTTGAATAGGAAGATGAAAGGCCAAGAAGTCAAACTGTTTACTTAATTTCTTTGAGCAGTAGCCTCCTCGTTTGGAGGAAGAAATGATGTGAGTCACCTCTTCATTGAGTCAGGAGATGCATATGGGATGCAAATATAATTTGGGCATTGTGTAATACTGCTTTTGTTTTGCTGGGGATAATGATCTATGAAGAACCATGGAAGACACTGCCTAATGTTGTATTACCAAAACTGCTGCATAATAGCTACTATGTTTGAACAGTATTTTATTTAACCCTTACAATATAGGTTATTATTTCCATAGCAAATCTTAGCATGATTAAGTAATTTGTTACCAAATACAAATAAAGAGATACCTAGTAACAAAGCTGAATTTTTCCATTCAGGTTTGTCTGACTCCAAACCCAGCATTAGTATCTCTGTAGTTGATTAAGGACAGTGCTAACAGAGGACAGAGCAAGATGGTGGGAAAGAAGCCTGCACCATTTGTCGTCCCTACTGGAGCACCAAATATCAACAACACCTGTCTGCACAAAGAAAAGCAATGTCAGAAGAGCCAAAAATCAGGCGAGCAGTCACAGTACCTTGTTTCACCTTCCTATCACTGAAAGACACATTGAGGAGGGCAGAAGAAATAGTCTTGAATCACCCATATCACCCCTCCCCCATTTCCCTGCAGTGACCCTGCAGTGCAGAGAAAGAATCTATGCACTTTGGAGAGAAAGAGCACAGCAACGGAATAACTTTACATTGAACTCAGTGTTGTCCTGTCACAATGGAGTATAAAGCCACTCTGGACTCATCCAGTGCCTGCTCACCTAGGGAGCATTTGGATCAGTCCTAGCCAGAGGCAAGTTACCCATTACAGGGGTCTGAATTTGAATTTCCCAGCAAGCCTTGCCGCTGATCTGGTGTCCTTGGTCAACGTGAAAGGCAATCTAGGACACAGAAACTATAATTTCTGCTTCTAGGTTAAGCTTAGAGCCAGTGAACTAGGGTGACACCTGACCTAGCAGACAATAGCTGCTGTTGCTCGGGGATGGTTTGCACCACCTCTCCCACAACCCCAGGCAGTGCAGCTGGCAGCAATGAAAGTAACTCCTTCCTCATCCATAAGCAGAGGAGAGCAAAGATTAAAGGGGACTTTGTCTTGTGTTTTGGATGCCAGCTCAGCCACAGTAGGACAGGGCATCAGGCAGAGTCATAAGGCCCCCCATCCAGAACCTATCTCCTGTATAACATTTCTGGACACACCCTAGGCCAAAGGGAACTCATGGCCTTGAAGGGAAGGACCCAGTCTCAGCAGGATTCATCATCTGCTCACTATAGAGCCCTTGGGCCTTGACTATCTAGCAGTGATACTCAGGGAGTACATCATTGGCCTTGGGTTCTGAGATGTGCAGACCACATGTGGGACCCAGCATATTCCAAGCTGTGGTGGCTGTAGACAAAGACTCCTTCAGTTTGAGAAAAGCAGAGGGGAAAGTAAAGGGGGCTTTCTTTTGCACCATAGCTACTGGCTCAACCATAGTGGGGTAGGGCAACAAGCAGGCTCTCACGGTCCCTGAGTCCAGGCCTAGGCTCTTAGACAGCATTTTTCAACCTGCCCTGTCCTGAAGAGTCAGCCCCAGGCCTAGCAGCATTTACCACAAGTTGATGAAAGAGCTCTTGTGCCATAAGCTACATCAGCAGTGGCCTTGCAGAACCTCCTGTGGACAAGTGGTGGTGGTGGCCAGAGGAAGAGGCTCCTTTGCCTTTGGAAAAGGGAGGGAAGAGAGGGAAAAACTTTATATTTTGGTTTCGGTGCCAGTTTAGATGCAGTAGAATACAGCATCAGCTAAATTGCTAAGGTTTTTGACTCCAATACCTGTCTCCCAGACAGCATCTCTGGACATACCCAAGACCTGGGGAAAATGATCACTCTGAAGGGAAGGACCATGGGCAAGGCCCAGTGCTGTGCTGGCCTCAGGTCTGACCCAGCACATTCTCAGTGATAGAGGCCACTGGGCTGCTTTCATTATGACACCCTCACTTCCAGGTGGCTTGGAACAGAGAGAGAGACTCCATTTGTTTTGGAGAAAGTAAAAGAAAGAAGAGTCTTTTCCTGGAAATCCAGACTGTAACCAAGACCACCAAGGTAGTACCTGTATGAGTCTTCAAAAACCACAGCATTAATGAATGTAGAACCCAAGTCCCTTTAAATACCTGGAAAGCCTTTCCAAGAAAGACAGGCACAAACAATCCCAGAATGTGAGGACTACAGTAAGTATCTAGCTTTTCAATTTCCAGACACCAAATAACATCTACAGGCATCAACGCCTTCTGGTAAAACATGACCTCACCAAATGAATTTGATAAGGCATCAGGGACCAATCCTGGAGAGACAGATATATGTGACCTTCTGGAGAGAGAATCCAAAGGAGGTATTTGAAGAATTAATATCAATACTATGAAAACTGTTCCAAAAAATAGAAGATGGAATAGTTCCAAACTCATTTTACGAGGCCAGTATTACTGTGTTACCCAAATGAGACAAAGACACATCAAAAAAGAAAAACTACAGAAAAATATCTCTGATGAATATTGGTGCAAGAATCTTCAACAAAATACCAGCAAAACCAATTCAACAATACATTGGAAAGATTATGCATCATCATCAAGTGGGATTTATCCCTGGGATTCAAGGATAGTTCAATATATGCAAGTCAATCAATGTGACACACCCTATCAAGGAAATGAAGGACAATAACTATATCATCATTTTAATTGATGTTAAAGAAAAGCATTTAATAAAATTTAACATCCCATTATGATAAAAACAGTAAAACAACTACAGATGGAAGGAACAGACCTCAACATAACAAAAGCCACATATGACAGACTGACAGCTAGTATCATATTGAATGGGAAAAAGTGGAAAGCCTTTCTTTTTATATATGGAACATGTCAAGGTTGCCCACTTTCTCTACTGTTATTCAAAATAGTGCTAAATGTTCTAGCTAGATAAATCAGACAAGAGAAGGATACATAGATCCAAATGGGAAAGGAAGTCAAATTAGTTTTGTTTGCAGAGGATATGAATTTTTGTCTTTAAAAACCCAAAGACTCCACCAAAAAACTCTTAGAACTAATATATTCAGTAAAGTTGCACAATATGTAATCAACATACAAAAATCTGTAGCATTTCTATATTCCAACATTGAGCAATCCGAAGATAAAATGTAAAAATTAATCTCATTTACAATAGCCACAAATACATTTCAATACCAAGGAATTAACCAAATATGTTAAAGATCTCAAACAGTGAGAACTCTGAAATGCTCATAAAAGAAATTGAACAGGATACAAAAAGATGGAAAGATATTTCATGTTCATATATTGGAAGAATCAATAATGATTCTTTGGAACTAACCAAAGCAATCTATGGATTCAAAGCAATTCTTATCAAAGTATGAATGGCATTCTTCACGTAGGTATAAAAAAGCAATATCATAACTTATATGAAATCACAAAAGACCCACAATAGACAATGCTATTCTGAGAAAACAACAACAACAACAACAACAACAACAAAGGAGGAGTTACATTACCTGACTTCAAATTAAACTACAAAATGATAATAATCAAATCAGCATGGTACCGGCATAAAAACAGACATATAGACAAATGAAACAGAATAGAGAACCCAGAAACAAATGTACACACCTAGAACAAAGTCATTTCAACAAAATTGCCATGAACATACTTTGGAGAAAATACTGTCTCTTCAATAAATTGTTCTGGGAAAACTAGATATTCATATTCAGAATAATGAAATTTTACCACTATGCCTTGCCTTATACAAAAATTAAGGTGGATTAAGGACTCCAAACTAAATGGAAGTCATCAAACTATGAAACTACTACAATAAAACATCAAGGAAACTCTCCAGAATATTGGTGTGGCCAAAAATTCATTGAGCAATACCACACAAGCACAGGCAACCAAATATATAATAAACAAATCTGATCACATCAAGTAAAAAACTTCTTCATAGCAAAGGAAACAATCAACAAAGTGAAGAGACAACCCACACAATGGGATGAAATATTTGCAAACTTCCCATCTGACAAGGGATTAATAATCATAATATACAAGGAACACAGATAACTCTAGGGAGAAAGTCCAATAATCTGATGGAAAAAAATGTGCTAAATATTTGAATAAACATTTCTCAAAAGACATACAAATGTCAAACAGTCATATAAAAAGGTGCTTAACATCACTGATCATTAGATAAATGCTCAGTGAAACCAAAATGAGATGTCATCCCACCACAGTTCAAATACCTTTTGTACAAATGTCAGGCAATAAATGCTGGCAATAATGTGGAGAAAAGGAAATTCTTGTACACTGTTGTCAGGAATGTAAATTAATACAATCAGTATAGACAACAGTTTGGAGATGTCTCAAAACACTAAAAATAGAGCTACCACATGATCCCACAATCCCACTGCTGGGTATATTCCCAAAAGAAAGGAAATCAGTACAGGAGAGAGATATCTGTACTCCCATGTTTATTCTAGCACTGTTCACAACAGCCAAGATCTGGCAGCAACCTAAGTGTCCATCAACAGATAAATGGATACAAAAATTTTTAGTACATGTAGACAATGGAGTCCTATTCAGCTATAAAAAGAAATGAGATACAGTGATTTGCAACAACATGGATGGACCTGGAAATCATTACATTAAGTGAGATAAGCCAGAAAGACAAATATCACATGTTCTTACTTATTTGTGTGATCTAAAAATCAAAATAATTGAACTAATAAAGATAGCAAAAGAATGGTTACCAGAGTCTAGAAAGGGTAGTGTGGGATTAGGGGGCAAATGGGGATGGTTAATGGCTACAAAAAATAATTAGAAAGAACGAATAATACCTAGCATTTGATATCACAACAGTAGGAGTATAGTCAATGATAGTTTAATTGTACATTTAAAATAATTAAGAGTATATTTGGATTGTTTGTAACACAAAGGATACATGGTTGAGGTATGGAGGTAAATCTTTCTGTGATGTGGTTGTTACTCTTTGCATGCCTCTACCAAAGTGTCTCACGTGTTTTATAAATATATACACCTACAATTTACCAAAAATAATTTAAAAAGAACACTGTAGTTGTTCTTATGCACCACAAGAAGAGTAAGGCTAAGGTCATTTTGTTGTATTAAATATGAGTTAGCTGTCCTTCCAGTGCCTTCTAGTATTCATTTGTGGTTGGATGTGGCATGGGGGACAAAAGGAAGGTAGCAAATAGTTTCACACCAGGATCAAAATTGATGTAGCATTAATGAGATGATTGTACTCTGCATTTATTACATGTGAATATATTTACTAAACTCTTGCTTCTGTCCTGAACAGCAACGATTGCAAGGAAAACTTTTACATTCTTTCAGTAGGTGACTGTGGTGATTAATCAGTGTTGCTGATGCAATTGTAAAACGTTCTTTGAAAGACTTGTAATTTTTCTTTCCTGTGCAGCCAGTATCTAATCAATCAGTGAGTCCATGATGAGTCATGAAATACATTTGTTGACTAATAAAGTCTTGTGTTCTGTGCCAGTAAATTTAGCAGTGCCACCACAGTTTCAAATGCCACCAAACATTACTCTGAAATGTGGAAGTTTTTATTGGAAAGAACCAAGATCAATCTAATTATCCTGCTGCCTTTCAGCAGGTGCATCTTGCTATTCAGCAAGCGTATCCAACTGTATTGATTCCAAGTGTTTGTCCATATTAGCCTTAAACTCATTTACACTGCCTACTCTGAATATATTATGTACTGTGGTGGTCCGAACACCAATATCTTTCTTAGAGATGGCACATTTCCTAAACTTAAGTATAGCCTACATTATTCCTTGCATGACATCCAGACCTGTCCTTTCCATATTGTTTAGAAAGTGAATAGTCGCTCATTCAGGTACTAGATATTTTTTGTTAATTTAATATTTGTAAAGGGAGGGAGTTTAACTCAAAGAAAGAAAGCATTGAGTGTCCTGACGGAAAACTATACGTGAAAGAGCTATTGAATTCAGGGCTTTGATTACAGTAATTAAATTTAAGATGAATTAATCACTTTCAGATTCTCAGCAAAAGCAAATGGATGCTTTCCAAAAATAGGTAACTGCTTATAAAAATATAAATAGTTTCCCTGTATATGAGAAGACCGATTGTGGGTTTTGCCTGCTTTATAAAATGATTAAATTAACAGTCTTATTTACATCATAAGAAAGTAGATGAGTGGTTTAAGCTCTATCACCAAGAAGATTTAGTTGAAATTTCAAGTGATAGGATGTTATTACATCTGTCATTCATAAGTTTAACTTTTAAAAATGGGATTTTAAAGGAATGTACAGAAGCAAAATTATGCTAATCATAATTTCATCTCCTTTTAGAAGCTGCAGAAGTCATACAATATCTTACAGTGACTCTGGAGTATCATTTTGCACTCCAGTGATTATTGTGGCAGGTAATTGAGCGCTTTTTAAAAAATCGTTTTTGCTTCTGTTATGCAGTTAATTTCACTAAATTTTGCTGACACTGTATTTAGCAAACCAGTTCAGCATTTGACTAATGTGAAAAACTCGATGGGTTAGTTATCTTGTAAATGAAAAAGGACAGATACTAATTTTCATGTTATTTGCCTCTCTTAGAGTTGTAACAGATGAATCACAGAGAAACAGATTTTCCACAAACACTTATCAATTGACAGGCAATATTATTTTCTACCCCAAAATTTGCTTTTAGTGTTTTACATTTAGGGATTATGCTGAGAGATGTAACTTAAGGCCTTCATTGGTATGGTACCTAGAAGCCATGAGTTCAACAAGTATTAGTGAAATTGTTTAGTGAATTGAAATGTCTGATATGACACACAAAGAGACATGATAAGTTATTTCTGTGTCACTGTATTTACATAACCTCCAAATCCAGCCCTAATTGTCCACCTGTACAACTTTCATGTATTTTCATTTTCTAGCAGTATTTTGTCATGCAGATTGCCTACCATAACTTCAAATAAAGAACAACGAAGAAGGCCATTATTGTTCTCCAAAACCAGCAACTATCGAAAATGTGCTGGTCCCTTGATTGCACAAATTTCTTGATTTTTTTTTTAGGTTGAAAATCTTGGAATCATCAATTAACATTCAACTTTATTATCCATTCTGATTCTCTTGAACCACCCTCTATGCCTCAACATTTATTGTTTTCTATCCTCATTTGCCAGCTGAATCCGTATTCATTTATTATTGGCTCGGTTCATACTTTACCTCTTTTGAGAGTCTTTTCTTGTCTTCCCAATGCTCATTCTCAGTCAAATATCTCTTCTTTATTCTCCCATAGTATCTTGAGCATATCCAGATTACAGTTTTGTGATCGTTGTGGTATCCCAGCAGTGATTCAGGTATGTAGTAGCCGCTCAATAAATGCTTGTTAAATGATGAAATGTGTTAGCCTTTTCTCTTTAACTACATTATAAGGCCAAGAAAACCGTATTCTCTTAAATATTTCCCATAGCACTGGGTACACAAAAGCTGTTTACTAAATATGTAAGGCCATTTTTAAGGACATATTTGTAATGCTGCCATTGACTAGGATCAAGACTCCTGTATAATATATACAATGATGTGTCTTAAAATATTACTCAGTGAAAATACTAATCTTAGTGGGGGAATAGATGTTTGGTAGCCAGTGTTTCTCTTTATATTGTCAAGAATGTATAGTGAGTAGGTTATAGTGTCGAAACCACTGTTTAAGTAACTGTCTTTATTGTTAGACAAAAGTCACATCCCCTGCTTTCTGTGAAGAGCCTAAATGTTGAATGGCTGGATTTACAAAAATGCTCATGTTAAAATCTGTAACAGATAATGCATAAAATGCCAGAAAGGCAATTCATCCTGCATACTTTTAGAACATCTTGCATTGTGTACATCTACTGAATCCCTATTAAGAATACTGTGCATGAAAATTTTCACAGTTCGTTATCAACACTATTGCTTTGGGGCAACAAATATATACACATTTTCATCATTCAGTCAGTTCCAATAAGCATCTCAGACATTTTCAATCTTAGAACAATTTTGCTTGGTGTTGTCCAATACAGGATGTTTCTATATGACATTTTGTTTCAATTGTTCATGAAGAAAGTGACTCTTTATTCTATGATGTTTGAACCTGCATTGTTGGTATCCAGTCTTCTAAGAAATAATCCATGATAAAATAATCTTAGATTTATTAAGGTAGTTTAAAATGGCAGACCAGAGGTTCAATGTTGAATAAATATTACATAGTCAGGTCAATCCAATGATGTATGCTGCATTCTTTTATGTGAAAAGAAAGTACTGAATATATAGTGATGAAAAGAAGTTATATTCAGTATTCTAGGAAAATTAGTGAACTTCATAAAAAATGGATCAGCAATTGGCCTTGAGATGAAACATTTCTCTACCTGTTATGCTGCCAGGGAAATAGTCTTTTTTTATCAAAAAGCAAATGAAGACGTTGTAGGAATTAACTCCCTCTGTCTCCCAGAGTTGTACCATTCATTTTTTTGTAACATAGAATTAGATTATGTTCAGACATTTTCTGACGAACAGAATACATAAATAAACTATAAATATTTCTTGAGCTTCAGTGTAAAGGGCAAGGCAGCATTATAGCCCTAAGAGTAGCACCAGTTATTTGAATAATTACCCATGTGTGTGTGCTTAAACAAAAAAATCTATTTGAATGATTTTCATGCACGTTTTGATATTTTCTGATCTTAATCGACATTTTAAAAAATAACTGAAAAAAGGCTTTTGAGACTTTATTTTTTTCACTCCCTTTTAGTTCTATTTCTAAAGCCATGATATTTAAAGTCTATATTTTCATGTACTCTCATATTAGGCTAGTGCCACTGCTACCATAGAAAAATGAGTTGACCTTGTTGATGTTCCTGCCTGTCTCAGGGTTTTGAAAGCCCAGCTGAGTACAATTACAAGCAATATTACTACCTTGGCAGGAGCTGTCAAAACTCACACTGCTGGTTGGATGCTGGATATGGGTACACTGAATGACATTCACAGAAATAGAGGACATTTCCAATCATCTTTAAAGAAGGGAGACAGTCATAAATTTCTGATAGCCTTTGTCTCTAGGAAATGTACAAACAGTTCAAACAAAGCATATTTTATATAGTATATATGTATGTGTTTATGCTTCAAATAAAGGATATTACATATATATATATATATATACACACACATATATGTGTTTGTGTTTGTGTGTTTGTAACGTTTTAGTCAATGATAGACCACATATATGACAGTGGTCTCATAGATTATCATGAAGCTGAAACATTCCAATTGCCTAGTGACATAGACCTCATCATAACGTCATAGCACAACACATTACTCAAGTTAGGTGATGCTGATGTAAACAAACCAGCACTGTCAGTTGTATAAAAGTATAGCACAAACAATTATGTACAGTATATAATACTTGATAAAGATAATAAATAAATATCTTACTGGTTTATATATTTACAATGCTATACTTTTAATGTTATTTTAGAGTATACTTCTTATTGAAAAATGAAAAGTTAACTGTAAAACAGCTTCAGGCAGGGGCTTCAGGAAGTATTCCAGAAGGCATTGCTATCATAGGAGGTGACAGTTCCATTCGTGATATTGCTGCTGAAGACCTTTCAGTGGAACGAAATTTAGAGAGGGAAGAAAGTAATATTGATGACCCTGTTCCTGTGTAGGCCTGCGCTCATGTGTGTGTTTGTGTTTCAGTTTTAAACAGAAAAAGCTTAAAAAGTAAAAAATAAAAATTTAAAAATAGAAAAAAGCATATAGAATAAGGATACAGAAATATAAAATATTTTCTACGGCTGTGCAATGTGTGTGTTTTAAGCTAAATATTATTGCAAAAAAGTTAAAAAAAAACAAATTTTAGTAAGCAAAGATTAATTTGTTATTGAAGAAAGAATTTTTAAAATAAATTTAGTATAGCCTAAGTCTAAGGTTTTGTAAAGTCTGCAGGAGTGTACAGTAATGTCCTAGGCCTTTACATTCACTCACTAGTCACTCACTGACTCACGCAGAGCAACTTCCAGTCTTGCCAGATGTATTCATGGTAAGTGCCCTATACAGAGGTACCATTTTTAATCTTTTATAAGTGCTTTTACTGTACCTTTTCTATGTTTTGATACATAAATACCATTGTGTTCCAATTGCCGATAGTATTTAGTATTGTCACATACTGTACAGGTTTGTAGCCTGGGAGAATAAGCTATACCATATAGACTAGATATGTGGTTGGCTATACCATCAGGCATCTGTGTTTGTACAGGGAAATTTCCTAAGGATGCATTTTCAGAATGTATTCTAATCATTAAATGACATACACACATATATACATACAGATAGAGTCTCTCTCTCTCTCTTTCTCTCTCTCTCTCTCTCTCTATATATATATATATACACATCCTTGAATTCCTAAACCCTCTCTCTCTCTCTCTCTATATATATATATGTGTGTGTATATATATATACACATATATATGTGTGTATATATATATATGTGTATGTATATATATGTATATACACATATATATATACATCCTTGAATTCCTAAATAATGCTGTCTTCAAATTCCAAGAGAATATAAAAGATCCATATGTTCTAAACCCAATATAGTGAAATTCCATTTACCCAGAACCAAAGACACAAGAAGGATTAAATAACTTAAATTTAGTTTACAAGCGTATTGTACAGTTGTTCTGTTCTAAACGATAACCTTTAAGATATTCAGTTACATTCTAAAATTCTTTTAAAAAGTATGTCCATTCTAGTTTTGGAGATAATTTATGATATTAACTTTTTAAATAAATATGTTACTGTCTATTAACAGTATTTAAAGAAACATAATAGTCAACTAATTATAGTATTCCATTACTCATTATTTTCAATAAACCCCATGTGATAATTCCAAAAGAAATGTATTTGCTTGATTTCTTTGAAATTGGCTTATCTAACAAGTCTCTAGAGCAAAAAGTGAAGTTTGGGCAATTGTCTGGTTAATTAGGATTTTCTAGTGAATGAACACAAATGACCAGGGTAATTTAGGCAAAATGAGTGTTTTCTTTCATGTTTTTAAATTTTTATCATAGATTTTAAATTCCAATTTCTCACAAAATATAGGGCGTCAGTACCTGGGAGGTTAATATCTAAGCCTGAATGGTAACTTGGACCAGCAGGACAATCTATTGGTAGTTTCAGATAGACAAGTTAATCTAAAAGCATAAATGAGCTGAGTCCGTATGTCTAATTAGGGAGTGGGGACATGCAACTCTTTCCAAAGACACTGTTGAGTCATTCCCTGGTGGGATTTTCTTGTGAAGAAGCTATGCTGCATGATCATAGCACAGCTTCCAGACGGATCGTATGTTCATTATGTAGAGGATTACATGGCAACCTCACCCACTCTGGAAAATATATAAGTAGGAGTATGTACAAATTCTTTTTACCTAGAATCACATTGCATAAATGTAATTATGAAACAAAAATGATAACATAAAAATGGTTCTTATAGAGCCATTTTTTAGTTAACCATTTCAGGGATATTTGTGTTATCCTCACCATAGAAGATATTCCTCATTTTCTTTTAAATGTTAATAAACATCATACTACTTGCTCAACAAAGTCTTCTTTTACATATGATAAGTAATCTAATTTCATTTGCCAATTCTGTAATTTTCTTGTATTCCAAACATCCATTTGGACTTCTTCTGAAATGGTTAAAATCATAAAGTGGATATTAACAGTTGGCACAATCCTAACACGTGATTTGACAAAAACATTGTACGCTGGATCACTTGATCTATATGGATCATTTGATCTGTATACTCTATTTTTTTTTTTCCAAAGAAACCTAATATATTTTATGAGCTCTATGTATTGGTCTACAGTTGGCTCAAATACATATGTTTAACAGACATTGTTTGAATTCCAATATCACAGTGTCTTTTCGGGTCTCCATAAAAATTCACTGTCCCATCACCTAACCAAAGATAATGGGAAGATAAACACAGGCTTGTTTCCTCTGTTAACATTTCATAATGTACAGTAACAGCAAAGGTAACAGTTCTGGGAGTTAAAGATTACTGAAAATGTGTCTGTTGTTAACCCGAGCTTTATATAACTGAACTGAAAAAAAATTTATGTCCTTTTAAACAAATGATGCATAAAAAGAAAACCAAAAAGGAAAAATTTTATGGAGATGCCTGATTAATCAACTATGTTCAGTTGTGGGAGGAAATAGATAGATCTCTGGTTCTTAAACCTACTTATATATTACAACCACTTGAGAAGCTGTAAAAGTAATGACTGTAATCTTTTTCTGAAAAGTAACAGCTTTATTGAGGTATAATTGACATACAAAATAATTGCACATGTATAAAATATATAATTTGACAATCTTGACATATACTCAGTGATGAAACCATCAGTAAAATCAACATAATGAATAAATTCAACTACCAAAAAAAGTGTACATGTAGCAACGCTTTGTCATCCTTCCACCCTTTCACTGGTAACCACTGATCTGCTTTCTGTCATTATAGAATAGTATGCATTTTCTAGAGTTTAAAATGAATGGAATCATGAAGTATTTACTCCTTGCATCATTCTTCTTTCAGTAAGCATAATTATTTTGAAGTTCATCCATGTTGTAACCTGCATCTACAGTTCATTCACTTTTATTGCTGAGTTATTCCATTATATTGTATAGGATTCCAACCAGTACTTCACACCTTTTTATATATTTTCTGGAAATTTGAGATGTTTTTAGTTTTTGGGTTACAAAATAGCTATGTGAATATTTGTGTACAAGTCTTTGTATGAGCATATACTTTTATTGGTTTTGATAAAAACTTAAGAGTGGAATGGCTCTATTTTTTATTATATTATTTAATTTTAATTTATGAGACAGGGTTTTGCTCTGTTGCCCAGGCTAGGGTGCAGGGGCACAATCACAGCTCACTGCAACCCTGCAACCTTGACGTCCCAGGCTCAAACGATATTCCCACCTCAGCCTCCTAAGTAGCTGAGACTATAGACATGTACCACCATGCCCGTTTTTTGTTTTTTGTTTTTGTTTTTTTGTAGAGATGGAGAGGTCTCAATATGTTGCCCAGGCTAGTCTCAAACTTCTGGGATCAGTTGATCCCCCCACATAGGCCTCCCAAAGTCCTTGGATTACAGGCTTGAGGAACCTTTCCTTGCTACTTTTTAAAGATGTATAAAGCCACTTGGTCTTGTATCGTTACTGAAAAGAGTATACTTTGTCCACTAAAAGGGCTCTGCATCTGTGTCAAAATGAAGTTGTTCACATATGTGGAGGTCTATATCTGTCTATTCTGCTCCATATACCTAATTTTATGTCAATATAACAATGTCTTGATTATAGTAGCTTTGTAAGTCGTGAAATAAGCAGTGTTTTTGCTCCAATTGTGTTATTTTTCAAAGTTTTTAGCTATTATGGGTTCTTTGTATTTCCATATGAATTTCAGAATCAGTTTGTCATTTCTTACAAAACTCCAGCTGGGATTGTAATTGGAATTTTGTTGAATCTGGAGTAGCATTCGGGAAGAATATTAACAATATTATCATTAAGTATTGTTAACAGTGTATCATTAAGTAATTTCACAGTCTTAATAATACGGAGGCTTTTAACCCACAAACGTGGTATACTTCTCTGTTTATCAAAATTTTCTTTATTTTCTTTTTAAAAAAAATATCTCAAAGGATGTTTATTAGAGTACTAATGAGACCAAAACCATACCGATTAAAAATGATTTTTCATTTATACCTTTTTTGTACAAATTTATAGAGTGCATATAACATTTTGTTATCTGTATATAATGTACAGTGACCCAGTCAAGATATTTACGGTATCAACCACGTGAAACACATTCTTGTTAATTACTGTCATCCTACTCTACTATCAAACACTGAATTTATTCCTTCTGTCTAACCATATGTTTGTATCCTTTAATCCACTTCTCTTCATTCTCCCTTCTCCCTGAAACTCACCCTTCCCAGTCTCTGTTATCTATATTTCCACTTTCTACCTCCATGTGATCAAATATTTTAGCTCCCACATGTAAGTGATAACTTGTGATACTTGTCTTTTTATGCCTGGCTTATTTCACCTAAGATAATGGCCTCCAGTTCTACCCATATTGCTTAAATTACATGGTTTCAGATATGTGTTGAAGTTTTCAGCATACCACTTTTTCATGTCTATTGTTTTATTGTTTTCTATTTCAATAATTTCCAAGCTGATTTTAAATTTTTTATTCTTACATTTACTTTAGAATTAATTCGTTCTACTTATTCTAGTATCTTAATGTAAATGCTGAGGTCCTTGATTGGAAAACTTTCTTCTTTTCTAATGTAGGCATTTGGTGTTATAATCCCCTGCTCTAAGTGTTGACTTAGTGGCAGCCCCCAAATACCAGTATGTTGTATTCATTTTAATTTAGTCCACAATGCTCCTTAGTGTAAATTTAATTTCAACATTCACTCCTGGGTTTATTAGAAGCATGGTACGTTGTGATACTTGAATTCAGGACTTTCCAGATAGTTGTTTAAATGGATATCTAATTTAATTTCACTGTGGTCAGAGAGCATAATTTATATAACTTAAATCCATTCAAATTTATTGAGACTTTTTTTTTAATCACCCAGAATATGGTGTATCTTGGTCACTGTCCATTTAGATTTGAAAATAATGTGTATTCTGCTGTTTTTGGCTGCAGTATTCTATAAATGTCAACTGGGTCCAATTGATTTATTGTATTATTCATCTACTATATCCTTGCTGATTTTATGTCTACTTTTTCTACCAAATTATAAAGAGAGAAGTATCGAAATCTCTGACTGTAGTGATGGATTTGTCTATTTCTCTTTGATTTTCTATCAGTTTTTGCTTTATCCATTTTGGTACTTGTTATTAGCCACATAGAAGTTTAGTTTGTTATTTCTCTTTGATGGATTGACGACTTTAATATTATGAGATGACCTTCCTTAGCCTTGATAATATCCTTTACTCTGAAATCCGTGGCTGGTAATATAGCCACTTCAGCTTTCTTTAATGAATGTTAGCATAAAATATATCTTTTTAAAAATCACATACGGATTGAATTGTGTCTCCCCAAAAAGGTTGACATCCCAATGCCCAAAACCTCAGAGTATGACCTTATTTCAAAATGGAGGCCAAGTGTGGTGGCTTATGCCTGTAATCTCAGCAACTTGGGAAGCCAGGGTGAGAGGACTGCCTGAAGCCAGGAGTTCAAGACCGGACTGGAAAACATAGCAAGACCCCTATCTCTAAAAGAAAATAGCTGGGCAGATTGGTGCATACCTGTAGTCCTAGCTACTTGGAAGGCAGAGACAAGAGTATGGCTTGAGCCTAGGAGTTCAATGTTATGGTGAGCTATGATCATGCCACTGCACTTGAGCCTGAGTGACAGAACAATACCCCATATTGAAAAAGAAAAAGATAAAACAGGATCTTTATAGTCATTATGGTGGGCCCTGATGCAATAAAACTGGTGACAAAAATCACAATTATTTTTGCACCAACCTAATATAATCATATGGCCCCTTAAAATGCCATTTAGGGGACAAATCATATAACCGAATTCAGTCTTCCACGTTTTAATAAACGCATGTATTCAGCTTGGTAGGATTGCCTGGGAGCAGAGCTCCTATATTTCAGAAAGATCAGTCTGTTCTTCAACCTGTCCTTGGCATAACAGAAAAAGTAAAATGATGTTTTCCTCTTTGGTTATTGTCATTGCAGCAATCTCTCCATCCTTTATTCTTCCCACTGCCGTGTGTGAAAGGAGGTAGTTCTTTTTCTATGTGATAAAATTTCAAAAGCAATTGGAAGTCCTAAATAGGGATAGGTGTCGTAGGGAAGTATTAGACAGTTGGTAGATAAGGGAGAATTCAAAAATAAAGGGAAGGGAATGGGACAGAAGGTAAATTTGATTTGATTTCAAAGTTAACTAGAATGTACTTCTTTGCCCATTCTGTCATATGATTTAGAAACTGGTTAGCATTGAACTAATCGTAGACTTGAGTAACTTAATAATATAATTAAATAAATGCAAAATATGTTTATCTTCAAAAATGTTTGCATTAATTATTTAAACTTTTCTGAGTTTGAATATTAAAAGATTGGACCAGGTATCTTTTTGTTCTTCATTTTCACAGTTGGTTGCAATGGCTAGATTCAAAGCAAAATTCTAAGACATTTGAGAAACACGATCCTTGCAGGGTCTCTAGAATCAGATAAACTATTAGTTGTTACAATCTGGTTGGATATGAGGAACAAAACCAGAAGCTTCTATACATGATTTCCAGGCTTATCTAAAGACTTCAACTTTTTTTCCAAAATGGTGGGCAACATTTAGCTTTTCATAGTTGAAGTCATTATTTTATGACCCTTCAAAGGAGTACTATTTTTTAAGGCATATCCTGGCATGAAAAATATACAACAAAGCAGCTAATGAGTGCCAACAATATAAAACCTTGAAAACCAGAAAAGCAGTAAAACTAAGTTTTGAGTTTTCAGCTGTCAAGAATTATAATGTCTGATGCAAAAATATTGACAGTTATTTCGGCAGCAATCTGTCTCATGTATGTATAAACAGTAGTCTACTCTTTCAAAATTCAGAAATGCCATTTCTGTGTTGCGATTAAGGAAATCACTAATTGTATGCACACATACTTATACACTCACTCATATATACATGAGGATCTCTTTTAATTGACTATCTTGAGTTTGTTGTTTTATTTCATATGTATTTTTGCAATTTGGAAGAATTTATAGATAAACAGTACATTATTTTAAATTTTGATGTTTGTAATAAACTTCAGCAACTCTTAAAGTAGCCTGTGTTACTTTCATTGCTACGGCATAAAGACAAGCCCATGGAGAAGTTAGAAAATACATAAGGGTAAATGAAATTAAAGTCAGAAAATAAATGCATCTTTAAAAAAAGCTATATAATGGAATTTGCATGATGTGTTATTTAGGACAGGATTTGACAAGGGACAACAGGTTTTCACTGAACTTAAAGTATTTCTTTTCGAGTAGGTTACTGCTTGGTGTAATGCTATTTTTATGTAGGGGCTTTTGAGCTACATTCTCATATTTTCTGAGGCAAAAGGAGTCATTTAGTGCACTGAATTAGGGACATGTCATTCCAATGGCCTGAAAGATTTCTGCACTTTTTAAAAACAGTTTAGTCTGTGAAACTACCCACACTATTAACACCCACAGTATTAATGCAATAACACAATACTGTACTACATGTTTTGTAGATATTACTTCCTTTAATTCTAGTGAAAACCTTTAGAAGTACAATTGATTCTCATTATTCAGTAGTTTTGTTCTGTAAAGTTAATACAAAAACTGAAATTAGGGAACACAGCTGTTCCTAGGCAGGATACAGGGTCAGATTCCTGCAAGCCTCTGGTCACAACGTTTTCATCAGCTGATCAATACATGACATTATTTATTTGTGTTTATGTTAAAAGATGCTTTATTTAATATATATTGTTAATTCATTAACATTGAACTCATGGCCAATAGCACTGTAACTCAGCCCTAAATGAAACTTTTTAAGGGAGGATTTTCAATCTAAGGCACATTACAGTCTTCTTTTGCTTAAGGACACTAGACATCACTTCATCACTAAGCTTGGGGGACATTTTAAGTAGTGAAATAACCAACAGAAAGCACAAAACGTGAAAAATGTGTCAGTAAATAGACTACAAAAAGGACACCTGTTTACATGATGACAGCTAACACGAGAAGACAGACTGTTGCCTCATTGGACCATAGCTGAGGGTATGTTGGCAGTTGAGTCAAATTTTCTTCCACTCTGCATATGTCGAAAAATTACTGTGAAAGCATCATGAGTATTGATTTTGTGGTTGCAAATATATTTTAGTGAGGTGAATTTGCACATACTGTATTTGTGAATAATGAGGATCAACTGTAGATATAAATGATTTCCGTGGAAAAGCAAAGACAGAAAAGATGAATAATGCAGTTCCATCATGATGTAGAGCAAGACATAAATTTAGTATTTTAGATTTTAATGGCAAGGAAGAATCCAAGTTAAAGTGTTTGGCACTGCCACAGAACTAGGCATGGTATTATATGTAAATTCCACAAACATTCATATCACTTTTAAGTGTCTTTTGAATAGTTCAGTGTTTCAATAATTTATTCCCTAGGGATGATCTGTCATTGTAAAAAGAATGACTAGTCTTTTCTCAAAGGGGTAATACGATTTTAATTTATTGATATGAGATTAAACACTGAGGGTTTGGTGAAAATTTCACATTTCAAATTTGTAAAGGACATATTATTTTTGATACATTAATATCATATTGAATAATTTCACAGTTCTTGTACACTTACAAGATTACCCTTATAATATTTTCTTCTTTTTTTTTCTTAATTTTTGAGACAGTGTCTATCTCGATCACCCAGGCTAGAGTGCAGTGGAATGATCACAGTTTACGTTACTTCAAACTCCCGGACTCACGCCATCCTCTTGCCTCAGCCTCCCGAATAGCTTGGAGTACAAACATGCACCACCAAATCCAGCTAATTAAAAAAAAAAATTGTAGAGATAAGGTGTTGCTATGTTGCCTGGGTTGGTCTCAAACTCCTGACTGCAAGTGATACTTCCACTTCAGCCTCCCAAATTGCTGGGATTACAGGCATGAGCCACTGTGCCTGGCTGTTCATACTATTTTCTTAATAAATTAAATGTCTATATCACACTCAATGAAAAAAACTTTTCTTACTTTATCTTAATCTAATATAATACATACCTGTCAAAGGCACCATTTTATGTGCTTTGACCCTTAGCAAATGTAATGTTACTAACATAATACCTATATATTTGTATTTTGTGTAGAAATAAGTTTATTCTTACCATTTACTTATCATAAGTAACACGGGGTAAAAATATACTTATCCCAATAAATCCCAGTACATGTAAGGTTTTTTATATTTCCATAAGGGGGAATATATGAAAGTAATCAAACATTGCTCTAGCTGTTGTTTTAGATCAGTCTTTTGTAAAGAAATGTTAATAAGTCATAAAATAAACTGTATTTTAACAATTTTTGTGCCCCATCTTGACCTATGGGGCATATAATAATGAGAGAAATACTCAGAAGTGGAATACCAGGTAGAAGATTATTAAGGCTTTATAATTATTAATCTGAATAAACCTATCTTGAATAATTTAGGAATGTACTGAGCTTAAATTGAGCAGCTTTTTTCTACTTAGAGTACCATTATCAGTGACAATTTATATTAGAGCACTCCAGTTCTTTTAAAATCATTTTCAATCTACCTAAACATCATTTCCCTGAACTAACCATGAATGCCGTCACAGTAAATTTGAAAATATTTCTTAAAAGACTGGCTTTTTTGCTGTTGTGTTATGTATAATTTGCATTTGGCAACCACTACCTGCTCATCATTTATATACCATAAAAAAAGAATGACTGTGCCTTACCCTATTTTTTTCTGTATGTTTCAAATCTCATTTGTTTTGTGAGACATTATATTATCAGAATTAGAAACTATGGGGTCTGGGAGGAGACTTTTTACATAGATTGATTACCTTGAGCCAAATCCACAGCTGCATTAGCATAGGACTTCCTTAAAAGGGGCTGGCTCATTAATAAACCACCCAAACGGCTGACACCTATAACTTTGTTCTTCAACTTTGATCAAATAGAAGGTTATGGTAACACTATTTGGAGAATGGCCCTCAGTAAAATAAATAATTTAATAAATGACTTTGACATTGACATTGCACTGCAGAATTTTTTTTAGCACTTTCCTGAGTTTTTCTTTGTATCTTTATTTCCCTACCTTTGGGAATTTATGACAGTCAATTCTATAATCTTGTCCAAAGATTGAGAAATTCTGTGTGACTACAAACAGACAAATTCATTCAGTATAATGGTGCAGTGAAAGATGTGGATGAGGATAGGAGAGATTATTCATTCAAGATCTTATGTTTCTGGAATCTCCTCATTCCACTCTTTTTACTCACCCCTTGCCCACCTCAGTGCAATCATAAAGATATGCATACTAAACAAAACTACCCAATTTCACAGTCTAATATGACAAGAAATACTCACATAGACATGATCAGATTCTTATCCCTTGTACCACAAATGAAATTTTCCATCTTATAGCGCATTGTTTCTCAACCCTTTTATTCATTATCTCCTCCCTGAGAAGACTATTTACATATTTTTCTGTCATTGTTCCTCCATGCACCATGAATTTTTAATGCCACAGATGTACTACATATCTTTTTTATAATATATATTGTGACCATTTAAAGGGTTACAAACCATTGTACTATCAAATATTTTTGCCCCTCAAGAATCAATTATTGCCCCCTTTGGGGAGATATTGCCTGTTGAAAATGTATGTTATAGTATTTTTCATGTCTTAATCTGTGTGATAAAGCCTTGGACTTTGTATTTACAGACCCCTTGATACCAGCTTAAGATATCTGTAACAAATCTTGGTTCCTATGCTGCTCTTATTAAGTATTATTAACCCTCTCTTACCAATTTGAAGCATCACCCGAACCACGACAAATAGGCCCAACTCTAGTGTACACGTACTTGCCATGAGTGCACATTTAAACATTTTCATGACTTACAATTGTTTATATTGAAAGCAGAAAATACTACAAATAAATATATTTGCTGGAAAATGTTGATAAACAGCTGGATGTTTTTTGAAGTTCTAATTTATGTTCTCATATAGCCATGATTATCACACAAGCTCATTGAGTATGAACTATTGTCTTTGTGCCCCCATTAAATCATTTTTAGAAAGCTACCAAGAAAACTCACAGCAGATCTCTCAGCAGAAACCCTACAAGCCAGAAGAGAGTGAGGGCCAACATTCAACATCCTTAAAGAAAAGAACTTTTAACCCAGAATTTCATATCCAGCCAAACTAAGCTTCGTAAGTGAAGGAAAAATAAAATTTCTTGAGAACAAGCAAGAACTCAGAGATTTCATCACCACCAGGCCTGCTTTACAAGAGCTTCTGAAAGAAGCACTACACATAGAAAGGAACAACCAGTATCAGCCATTCCAAAAACATACCAAAAGGTAAAGAGCATCACCAT
>CAUYLG010069009.1:0-12314 GCA_963573385.1 Cacajao melanocephalus | reverse complement strand
ATCCATCACAATCAAGTAGGCTTCATCCCAGGAGGCAGGACTGGTTTAACATATGCAAATCTATAATCGTAATGCATCACATAAACAGAATCAAAGACAAAAACCACATGATTATCTCAAAAGATGCAGAGAAGGCCTTTGATAAAATTCAACAACGCTTTATGCTAAAAACTCTCAATAAACTAGGCATCAATGGAACATAGCTCAAAATAATATAAGCTATTTATGACAAACCCACAGCCAATATCATACTGAATGGGCAAAACCTGGAAGCATTCCCTTTGAAAACTGGCACTAGGCAAATCATGAGTGAACTCCCATTCACAATTGCTACAAAGATAATAAAATACCAAAGAATACAACTAACAAAGGATGTAAAGGACCTCTTCAAGGAGAACTACAAACCACTGCTCAGGGAAATAAGAGAGGACACAAAAGATGGAGAAACATTCCATGCTCATGGTTAGCAAGAATCAATATCATGAAAATGGCTATACTGCCCAAGGTAATTTATAGATTCAATGCTATCTTAATCAAGCTACCATTGATCTTCTTCACAGAACTGGAAAAAAACACCTTAAACTTCATATGGAACCAAAAAAGAGCTCGCATAGCCAAGACAATACTAAGCAAAAAGAACAAAGCTGGAGGCATCACGGTACGTGACTTCAAACTATGTTACAAGGCTACAGTAAGCAAAACAGCATGGTACTGGTACCAAAACAGAAATACCGACCAATGGAACAGAACAGAAATCTCGGAAGTAATGTCACACATCTATAACTATCTGATCTTTGACAAACCTAACAAAAACAATCAATGGAGAAAGGATTCCCTGTTTAATAAATGGTGTTGGGATAACTGGCAAGCCATATACAGAAAGCTGAAACTGGACCCCTTCCTTACATATTATACAAAAATTAACTCCAGATATATTAAAGATTTAAACATAAGAACTAACATCATAAAAACCCTAGAAGAAAACCTAGGCAAAACCATTCAGGATATAGGCATAGGCAAAGACTTCATGACTAAAACACCAAAGCAATGGCAACAAAAGCCAAAATAGACAAACGGGATCAAATTAAACTTAAGAGCTTCTGCACAGCAAAAGAAACCATCATTAGAGTGAACCGGCAACCAACAGAATGGGAAAAAAAATTTGCAATCTATCCATCTGACAAAGAGCTAATATGCAGAATCTACAAAAAACTTAAACAAATTTATAGGAAAAAAACAAACAACCCCATCGAAAATGGGCAAAGGATATAAATAGGCATTTTTCAAAAGAAGACATTTATGTGGCCAACAAACATATGAAAAAAGGCTCATCATCAGTGGTCATTAGAGAAATGCATATCAAAACCACATTGAGATACCATCTCACTCCAGTTAGAATGGTGATCATTAAAAAATCAGGAGACAACAGATGCTGGAGAGGATGTGGAGAAACAGGAACACTTTTACACTGTTGGTGGGAGTGTAAATTAGTTCAACCATTGTGGAAGACAGTGTGGTGATTCCTCAAGGATCTAGAAATAGAAATACCATTCAACCCAGCAATCCCATTACTGGGTATATAACCAGTGGATTATAAATCATTCTTTTATAAAGACGCATGCACATGTATGTTGACTGTGGCACTGTTTACAATAGCAAAGACTTGGAACCAACCCAAATGCTCATCAAAGATAGACTGGATAAAGAAAATGTGGCACATATACACCATGGAATACTATGCAGCCATAAAAAGGAGTTCTTGTCCTTTGCATGGACATAGATGAAGCTGGAAACCATCATTCTCAGCAAACTGACACAAGAACAGAAAACCAAACACCACATGTTCTTACTCATAAGTGGGCATTGATCAATGAGAACACATGGACACAGGAAGGGGAAAATCACACACTGGGGCCTGTTTGGGTTAGCGGGGGCTGGGGGCAGAATAGCAGGGGGTGGGGGGATTGGGGAGGGATAACATTAGGAGAAATACTTACTGTAGATGATGGGGGGATAAATGCAGCAAACCACCATGGCATGTGTATACCTGTGTAACAATCTTGCACAATCTGCATATGTACCCCAGAACTTAAAGTATAATTTTTAAAAAATTCTACAAGAAATTTTTTTGACTGTAAGGAGATCTTGCCATTTGTGATAATGTAGTAAAACCTAGAGGACACTATGCTACATGAAATAAGCTAGATATAGAAAGTCAAATGCTGTATAATCCCACATATATGCAGAATCTAAAACAGTCACACTCATAGAAACAGAGAGAATCATGGTAGGATGACAGTTGCCAAGGCCTAGGGGATGAGGGATATGGGGATGTGTTTATCAAAGAGAACAATCTTTCACCCATAAGATGAACAGGTTCTGAAGATTTCATGTATAGCATGATTAGTAGTGTATGTGTTAATTTTCTATAATAACTATTACACAATATACACAGCTATCAAATCAACATGTTGTCTACCTTGGATATATACAATCTTTGTCAATTAAATATTTTTTAATTTAAAATTAATTAAATGGCCACAATTAGCTTCATGCCCTCACTGCTCTAGATCTCAAGCAATTAATAGCAGCTTTCCAGAAAAAGGTATAATGTTGATTTTTTTTAATAGAAGCTTCCTGTGACATGTATCAACAGAGAAACTATATCACGGGTCCACACACAAGTTACACTACCTTGCTACTCACATAGCATTCAGAATTCTTAACAACCCAGGTTCAGACAGAGAAAGAGGACTCATAGTATTAGGTTCCAAGTGTAAGGAATGAAATTCCCCATTCAGGAATTGTTTTGGTTTTTTTTTTCCAAACATCTCTCTCCAGAATACCGCTTCTGTGCCAAAGTCTTTCCATCAAAGGAGATAATTAATTCCTAGGAGAGAAAGCAGCAGCTATAAAAAAAGATCCCTGAATCTTTATGGAAACCTCTTTAAATATTCATGCAGTACAATACAGAAATGTTTTTCTTGTTCACTTATCCACAGCAAGATTAATCATGGGCAAAGTGATCCATTTATAGCTGTTTCCTCCCCACCTTCAGCCTCTTGCACTGTGGAACCAGAGCAACATATAATCAATTCTTCATGGTGTTTCCAGTGAATCAGTTTTAATTCAAGTCACAGGTTTTCTGTGAAAATTTCTGAGACTTAGGCCAGATAAAAAGATTTATACTTACAAGAACACTTTGTTTATTGAATTATAACTGATATACCAAAAAACTACACATTTAATGTATAGTTTCATAACAACTGTTGATTTAACATTGAATTATCTGACTAGGCTATTCCAAATATTGTCCAATCTTTCACACTAAAACTTACTAATTCCAAGAGAAGATCAGTTTGAAGAGGATTGTTTCTGAACACTCCCAAACATCATTAAGATCATCTAACTATTAAGGCTACTGAGGTAAGTTTCCCACTATTACTGATGTTTATTAAAGACTGTTACTTTAAGTAATCAGTAATCCTTATTTTTCAACATCTCAAACATAGTAAATAGGATCTTTCATCCTTATCCAAATTTTTCAAAAGATAGTAAATATAATTCACCTAATTTGACAACTGAAAATTTTGAGGCTCTCAGAAATTAAGCAATTTGTAGGACCCAGCTCTCTGACAATGGGTAGCATGCTTCTGCCATGAAATGTCCCCTTAATAATTAGACTAGCCATAAAGATGAAAACCAAATTTAAACACACATCATATACACAAAGGACATAAATATGAATACTAAATGGCATAGTCCTGTAGCTGTTTAGTCCAAGTACTAACATGAAGAATCCTTCCTGGGATCAACTGCTACAGACTATATGAGTCTCTGTGGCTTCTTCAAGAGTAATGTTGGCAATTATTCTTCCTGAGGTTATTGCATGGATAATGATTCTGTTTATTGTTCTAATGATCAGTTCTTACTATCTCCTAGCCTTATACACACTTATAAAAGTAAAGAAAGTCCTATGTGCATCCACAGCCCTGTGGTAGACGTTTTCTTATATGTTCCCTCAATCCCTCTTACAACAACCTGTAAGACGATACTGTTATTTGCACTTTATAGATGAGGAAACAATATGAAAGATGCCAAGAAACATGCTCTGCGCCTTTAAAAAGTTGAAAGTGGAAAAACAATGATTCTAATCAAATATATTTCTAATTCTAAATCTAATATAATTGGCCACTGTAGCTATCATTATCAACATTTTGCCCAAGAGTCTGGGGGCCCATGATTTGGTGTGGGGTGGTGTTGAGGAAAGAGCTGGGACTAGGGGATAAGCTACGATAGACGAACCTTCAATGATTCAATACCATATTTTTCTTAATATTTGAGAGTTCAAAGATGTCACTATGTTGTGGGTGGGGCAGGGGGTTGCTGCTAATGAAATTGCCCCATAAAATTGCCTCTGAAAGAGTATTAAAGTAATTATAATCATAATGGTCATATCAAAAGCAGATTATTAGTTCAACATTGTTTATTATAACAACATAGGGCTCAGAATTTGGGGAGAAAAAAATAACTCATATAACGTGACTAATCTTGGCTATGCCCTTTATTAAACTGTTTGATCTTGGATGGGATCCTTAACTTCCCTACGCTTCTATTTCCTAATATATATTAGCATAAAAATGATAGTACTATTTTCTGGGTTTATTTTGTGATTGTCTGCAAAAAAACATTTAGAAGACACTACCGCTCAGTATGTTTTAGTTCATATTATCAATGTATAACCATGAGTAGCATGTTAACACAAATAATACTATATTCTGTGTAATATAAATATCATCATGTTAACATAACTATTAACGGTCTCTAATATTGCTGCCTTGTCTGAAAAATTGATGAATACCAATCACCTAGGATGAAATAAATGTTCACTGGAATCATCTGTGCAAAGCACTAGTACATCTTGTGCAAAGCAGTTAATTATTAAAGGGCATATCATATTTGCTATTATAAAGTTAGATTTCAACAATAAGCATTGTGAATTCTTTAGTAGCTCTTATACCCTTTTTTTACATTTCTGTCACCAACTCCCAGTTACTTCTTATGTCAAGTACTCTAAATACTCTGCTCACTGGGATCCCTTTCTCTGGCTAACCTGAGCCCACTTCATCCAAGACACACAAAGACTTTTACTAGTGGAATATTCCAAGATTCCTACTCTTCAAATTCTTCTTCATCTTCCCACTCATATTCACAGTAACCTACCAATGTTCCCCATTTCCTAAAGAATAAAGGGCAAATTCCTTAGCTTTATAACCATGGCCTTTAAATTCATCATCAGTCTCCCTTTTTAGGTTTAGCTGCTACTGTGTATCCAATCTACTACTTCAAATCGGGCTGTTAGGCATCCCAGATGATTGAGTATACAGACAACATCCTGACTTTGTTCACAAGAGTTCCTCATGGCTCTACTCTTAACAGAGTCTTCACCAAGTAATCTTCAAGAACTGAGAAACTGAAACTTTATTAATGCCTCAAGAAAAACCTTCTAAGAATTTACAGTTCAATAAAATTCAAGCATTTATTATTTGTTAAAATGGAGATGTGTAATAAATTCCAAGTTTTATTAATAAAAAAATTTTTTCAGGTAATGTAATTAATCATCACATGAAATACATGGAGAATACGAATAACATGACATGGTTTGTTCTACTGCGGCTTATAGAGAATCCAAAGATGCAGAAAATCATATTTGTTGTATTTTTTGTCATCTACATCATCACTGTGGTAGGAAATGTTCTCATTGTGGTCACCATCACTGCCAGCCCATCATTGGGGTCCCCCATGTACTTTTTCCTGGCTTATCTCTCCTTTATTGATGCCTGCTATTCCTCTGTAAATACCCCTAAGCTAATCACAGATTCACTCTATGAAAAGAAGACCATCCTATTCAATGGATGCATGACTCAAGTCTTTGGAGAACATTTCTTCGGAGGTGCAGAGAGCAACCTACGACCGCTATGTGGCCATCTGCAAGCCCCTGTACTACATGACTATCATGAACCAGCGTGTATGTGCCCTGCTAATGGGAGTGGTGTGGATGGGAGGCTTTCTTCATGCAACCATACAGATCCTCTTCATCTTCCAATTACCTTTCTGTGGTCCTAATGTCATAGATTAGTTTACGTGTGATCTGAACCCTTTGCTCAATCTTGCCTGCAATGACACCCACACACTGGGACTCTTCGTTGCTGCCAACAGTGGATTCATCTGCTTGTTAAACTTTGTCCTCCTGCTGATCTCCTATGTTGTCATCTTGTGCTCCCTAAGGACCCACCGCTTGGAGGCAAGGCACAAAGCCCTCTCCACCTGTGTCTCCCACATCACAGTTGTCGTCTTATTCTTTGTGCCCTGCATATTTGTGTACATGAGACCTGCAGCTACTTTATCTATTGATAAAGCAGTTGCTATATTCTACACTGTGATAACTCCTATGTTAAACCCCTTAATCTATACCTTGGGGAATGCCCAGATGAAAAATGCCATTCGGAAACTGTGTAGTAGAAAGGGCATTTCAGGTGACAAATAAATGTAACTAGGGCCCAACATTGATTCCATTTAGGAAAGGTCAAAAGGACATTTTAGATAATTGCAGCGGGGCAAATGGATTGGATAAAGAAAACATTACCCATATGATTCATAGATTCTGCATTGAGGGGTATAGAAATGGTTCAAGGAAAGAGAGAAAACGACCCAGGACAATTCGGCCTATTTGGGAAATTCTACCAAGTTGGAGCTTAGTTTTACTAGCTTCATCCTGTACATGGATTCATAGGCTTTCCTCTCACAAACAAAAGAAATCATAGAATATATTGGTATCTAGAAGTAATGTCTGTAACCCTTCAAAGAGGTAAGCACTACTATTATCTTCATTTTACAAGTGAGGAAATTGACAAGAAAAGGAAGATCAAAATAGATATATTGACAAGGCAGTAATCAAACTGTGACTGATTTTACACACCATACTCTTAACTGCTATGATATTTTGCCACAGAGTGATAATGAAAAGGTCAGTTAATTATACTACTTAACCATTTTGGAACCAGAGACTATGCTAGGCACATGGCATACATTCATTTATTATCTAACTAAAAATATAAGAATTTGTATAACCACTCTACTTTTTTATACATCATAATTGATGGTCATTTGTTTTCTGAAACATTAGGGTATCTAACCCCTTTAAGGCTGTAATAGCAGTGGGCCATTTAAACTCTCATGGGTAGGTAATGAAGTTTATATCATGTTTCCAAATGTCAGTGTAGGCTTCTGAACCATTTTGTATTGCTCATGTCACCCATGTTATGCAAAAACCCATCAGAAAGAGTGATGACTCCAATAAAAGAGCATTTGAATTTTAGGCAGAAATTTCTATTAGTTAAATATACAATCATGTTCCATAAATTGCTTGCTTACTAGATAACGATAATTGCCACAAGGTAGCACAATGTCTGGTACACAATAAACATCAAATGAAAGAATATAAATATTAAAAAAGGTAAATGAATTCAACAAAATGTAGAGCTAAAAAAATAGCACTGGAGACGGAAATTCTTTCCTTATCTGATTCAGGCACTAAGGAGAATTCTAACTGGACTTCTTAAGGGAACCACAGTTTGCTTTTACTCCTTATGCTGAAGAATACAAAAGAAATAGAAGTAAATTCCTAGCATATAAACAAGTAGTTAATCTTGAAGTTTTCTGCTTTCAGCAATATTTTATTTTATGATTATGCGCTATTTATGTTCTATTTCTCTGTCAATCAGCTTACTTTTTGGTAACATTTTATTATTAAAAGCTGTTTTGGGGAGGGAGCCAAGATCACCGATTAGAAGCAGCTGAGGTCCATGGCACTCACAGAGAGGAAAAAAAAGGACAAGTGAATACAGCATCTTCAACTGAAAGATCCGGGTACTCACATTTGGGACTGATCAGGGAAACAACTCCACCCACAGAGAATGAAGAAAAGCTGCACAGGGGTATGGCCCACCCAGGAGCAACAGGGACCCAAGGGAACCCCCACGATGCAATGAGTGAATATGCAACCCTGGAAAACCATGCTTCTCCCATGGATCTTTGCAACCCGCAGATCAGGTGATCCCCTGGTGAGCCCAGACCACCAGGGCCTTGGGCCCCACACACAGAGGTGTGTGGAGTCTCCACAGAGCAGCTGCTCAAGCACACACAGAGACCCAGGAGCTTTACAAACTCTGGCCCAAGGATCCCCAACAAACATGTCTGCAACTCAGGCAAGGTGGGAGGTCCCTGCATACCCCTAGGAAGGGGGCTGAATCCAGGAAGCCAAGCTGCCTGGATCTGCAGGCCCCATTCCCACAGCACCTCGCAAGATAAAAACTGTTTTTAAGACTATGTAGCTCTGTCTACACCCAAAGCCATTTCAGAATAAATATTCTTCATTCGTTCCTTCTATTTCTGATTCATTGATTAACAGGTGTTTTGAGCCCAAGGAATGCATCAGGTACATTGAAAACTGCTAGGGCATCTGTGGTGAATAAAGAGAAACCCAGGTCCTGCCTTCACAGAGCTGAGGAGTCACTGAGAAACGAGCAAAAGAGAAGATGCATAGACCTGAGGGGTTATAAAAGGATTCCTAGATGAAAAGATATCAAAAATGGGACCAGAAGGATGAAAAGGAGTCAGCAGAATGACTGAGAGCAGTGCTTCTAGGAAAGAGAACACATAACAAAAGGCCAGAAAGTGAGAAGGGTATGCAGGAAACCTAGTCGGTACAATATGGCCACGATTATTAATTCACCCATTCATTCAGTAATTATTTACTGAACCCCAACTGTGTGCCAGGCTCCATGCTAGACACTGAATTTATAAAGTCTTGCAAATTGTAAGACATAAAGCTGGAGAGAAAGGAAAAGAGAATATCAAGAAGGGTCTTATGGTTGTGTTAAGACTTAATGCTAAGGACCACGGGAGAGACAAGGAAGATATTTTTAAGCTAGAGAGTGATGCAGTTAGATTTTAATTTTATAATGAAAATCCTAACTACAGGATGTAAAATGGATTGAAGGATCAAGACTGGAAGCAGGAGAGCACCTAGGGGGTTTTTGTCATTATTTCAGTGTAAAAGGCTGGGAGGCCTCAGTCCTGGTGTTGTCAGTGAGGCAGTGAGGACACAGAGTGTAGTGGACACTATTGTGTCCAGCTCAAATCCCCTTGACCAGGCCAGTGCATGCATGCCGCAGCTACTGTGGGCCTAGGCTGCTAACAGCTCACAGCCTTACCCTTTTCTGAACAATTGCACCAGATAAAATGGGAGCTGCATCACCTGGGGTATTTTGTTCCCCCTCCTCAGGCCCACCAGCGATGATTGACTGGAATAGGGTTTAAGAGGTTAGTTACTTTGTCTCAAGGTGGAGGCAGTTCTGTAGTACAATGTATACCTCAGAGCTCCCAGGCTCTAGGCTAAAGACTAGTTGAGAGCACATCCTTCCTTCCCCTGCTATAGAAGGTTTCCTTCAATCTTTTCCCCTCATAGATCACTTTTATTAAAATTCTCATATCATCCTCTGAATCTAGGGAAATCAAACTAACATGGAGAGATACAGAAGATTTTGAAGAATATTTTTGAATTCCAAACAAAAGAACTTGATATAGGACGAAGATGAGAGAGAGAGAGAGAGAGAGAGAGAAGTCATGGATGAAACTTCTCTGGCTTAGATCACTGGATGGCAGGGAGAGAGAGAAGATTAATGAGGTTTCAAATATGTTGAATGATGTTCAAGTCTCAATGTAGTATCAAATATTACACACATAGGTGATCCTGGGACCTATCCTCAGAAACAAGACCTGGAGGCAAGGCATAGAGGCAGAATAGTGGTTGGTAGGGGTTGGAGGAATGGGCATAATAGAGAGATGTTGATCTAAAAGTGCAAAGTTTCAGTTCAACAAGATAAATAAAGTTTTGAAGATCAAATGTGCAGCCCAGTGATTATAGTTAATATTAATAATGTAACATATACTTGAAATTTACTAAGAGAATAGATCTTAAATCTTACAAAAAAAAAGTACCTCTGTGAGGTGAGAGCTACGTCAACTAGCTTGATTATGGTAATCATTTTCAGCGCATACATATATCAAAACATCATACTGCATACCTTAAATATATGCAATTTTTATTTGTATTACTTCAATAAAGCTAAGAAATATTAAAAATTAAATTGTGTGATGTAATTATTTTATAATATGTAGTTGATTTTTTTATTGTAAAGATACTAATACCTGTCTTATTATTCTAAGTGAAGTAACTCAGGAATGGAACACCAAACATCGTATCTTCTCACTGATAGGTGGGAGCTAAGCTATGAAGATGCAGAGGCATAAGAGTGATATAATAGACTTTGGCGACTTGGGGAGAAGAGTGGGAGGAGGTTGAGGGATAAAACACAACAAGTCTGGTGTAGTGTATACTACTCCGGTGATAGGTGCACCAGGATCTCACAAAGCTCCACTAAAGAGCTTACTCATGTAACCAAATACCACCTGTACCCCAATAACTTATGGAAAAAAAAATTTTTAAACACATACAATGGATTATACCAAGAAAAAAAGATTCTACTATTTGTGATTAATATCTTTCTAAATCCAAACTGCTCGTGAAAAGCATAATATGTTAAGTGTAGTTGATGGAATTATTAATGCTAAGTCAAAGTACAGAAACATTCAGGAATGAGCTGGATATGGATGGTAGAGCTGGAAGTCGAGGCATGGTGGTCTGAGGAACACAGATTCAGGGAGACAGGAATGGAGAATGACATATCTCTGATAACAGCTTTTAATCTTTTTAATTCCATGAGTAATAGAAGGAAAGAGAAATGCATGGAAAAAAGTTAAACTCACATAAATGATGAAGTGCACTGTGCATAAGTCATCTTTATTAAGGCTGTTTACCTAATGATCATCTCTAAGACCACCTGTATATGCTCAGTGGGGAACCCTTACGAAAGTTTTAACAAGCATTACTACCAGCGTCATTGACAACCTTTCTATTCAAACCATCTGTTCATCTTAATTTCTTTGCTACTCTAGAATGAGTCAAAAGACACTCTAGAGTTGTGTCCCAGGGATCTCTCCTGGATCCATCTTCTACCCACCACTCTAAACTTTCTTGGGTATCTTCATGCAGGTACCTGTCTTGGTGACTTATAAGTGATTTTGCCTTTCTGCCAGATTGAAGTTTGAATCGCCTTTGGATATCAATTCTGGTTTTGTCCTTGGATGCTATGTATCTCAGATTTTTCTCATAACTTTACCTTTCTACACATCCCTGTTCCCATTCTGGTACCAAGGTCTAATGCCTAGGGACCCATCACACACCTTTTGATAAAGGAGAAGAAACTAGATCTTTCATGCTTTGAAGAGTATTACAATTGCCAAATCATGAAAATTTACTTAAAAGTTTAAATAAGCCAGGCACAGTGGCTCACACCTGTAATCCCGGCACTTTGGAAGGCCAAGGCAGACGGATCACTTGAGGTCAAGAGTTAAGACCAGCACAGCCAACATGGCAAAAATGCATCTCTACTAAAAATATAAAAATTATCCAGGCATGGTGGCACACACTTGTAGTTCCAGCTACTCAGGAGGCTGAGGCAAGAGAATCACTTAAACCCATGAGGCGGAGGTTGCAGTGAGCTGAAATTGTGCCACTGCACTCCAGCCTGGGTGACAGAGTAAGATTCTGTCTCAAAAAAAAAAAAATCTTTAAGTTTAAATAACAAAAATGTTAAAATTATTTCTATAAAACCACTTCTGAGTAATTGTTCATCCTCTATCTTCAGTGAAAGGATTAATCAGATTCCAGCGCATAATAGTAAAATTAAATGAAATTATAACATTAGTTTATACAGAATCTTAATAAATTGTGTTCTTCGGAGAGAGATCCAAGATGGTCAATTAACAACAGCTCAGGATTGCAGCTACCAGAGAAAGTGTGGAGAGCGAGTGGACGCCAAACTTTCAGACAAATTTTTGTTGCCCACAGACTGGGAGATTCCCGGTGGAGGAGCCATACGGGTAGCCAGCGCGACTTTTTTGGCCGGCGCGGCTATTTTGCCGGCGCCCTGGCACGGCGCTTCTCGGTGCAGAGTATACGGGACGGGGTGCCCTTTGAGTTTGGCTCCGCTGGTCCCATCCCCACAAGGAGAACAGCAATTGGAAGCGCTGAGGACTGAGAGTTTCACAGTAAGCACAGCTGAACCGGGAAGGTCCAGCCCTGCGGGAAAGGGGCGTCCACCAAAGGAAAACTAAGAAACAGAAAAAAC
>CAUYLG010069008.1:0-78977 GCA_963573385.1 Cacajao melanocephalus | reverse complement strand
AGAATCTATGAAGAACTTAAATTTACAAGAAAAAAACCCCATCAAAAAGTGGGCAAAGGATATGAACAGACACTTTGCAAATGAAGACATTTATGCAGCCAACAAACATATGAAAAAAAGCTCATCATCACTGGTCATTAGTCCTATAACTTTTAATATGAAATAATTAGCCTTCTGAACTTAAATATAAGTAACAAGTATGCTTAATAAACCAAATACCTCTATGAGATCTATGAACATCTATATACCTATATTCATTCCATCTAATTATACTAAAATCTCCAGATTTGGAGTAAAGTGGGAAAGCAAATGAAAAATATTTATATAACAAAACAATTAGGAGAATAATTTAAATCAAGGAAGAAAATTTTAAAACCTATATATCTAAGATAGAAAGACACAAATTAGGCCAGGCGCAGTGGCTCATGCCTGTAATCCCAACCCTTTGGGAGGCCGAGGCAGGTGGATCACCTGAGATCAGGAGTTTGAGACCATCCTGGCCAACACAGTGAAATCCCATCTCTACTAAAAATACAAAAATTAGCCAGGCGTAGTGGCACAGTCCTGTAATCCCGGCTACTCGGGAGGCTGAAGCACAAGAATCACTTGAACCTGGGAGATGAAGGCTGCAGTGAGCCGAGATCATCGCCATCTCAAAAAAAAAAAAAAAAAAAAAAAGATGGAAATTAGTCATTGACATGTTCTGAGTCCAAAAAAAAAAAAAATCTCACTCTGATTTGTTAGATGACCACTAACAACATTATTATCTTTTCAGAGATATCACTGAAAGGATACCTGGGAAATCGAAGTGTGATAACAAGAAAAGCAGCAGGCCAGCAGTGTCGAGTTCTGGTAGCAATTCTGTTAGTTACTATAGGACTGTTTTCCAAAGTGGCCATACCACTTTGCATTCCCACCAGTAATAAATAAGAGTTCCTGTTGTTCTACATCCTTTTCAACATTTGGAGTTGTCAGTGTTTTAGATTTTTGCTATTCTAATAGATATGTAGCAGCATCTCATTTTAATTAGGAATTTCCTAATGACATTTGATATTGAGCATCTTTTTGCATGCTTATTTGCCATCTGCAATATCTTTGGTGAGGCATTTGTTCAGATCTTATGCTCATATTTTTTAAGGTAAATATATATATAAGATAAAATTTATCATTTAAAATTATTTGCTATGTTGACCATCTTTTCATGTGCTAATTGCACATTTCTATATCTTTTTTGGGAAAAGTACTACTCAAGTCCTTTGCTCATTTTTTAATTCGGCTGCTTGTTTTGTTATTTAGTTTTAACGCCTTTATTTTTGGTACCAGTCCCTTTTTGTTTTTTGAGACAGGGTCTCATTCTGTTGCCCAGGCTGAAATTGATCATTGCAACTTCAAATTCCAGAGCTCAAGCAATCTTCCTGTCTCAGCCTCCAGAGTAGCTAGGACTACAGGTGCATGCCACCATGCCTAGCCAATTCTTCTAATTTTTTTCTGGTAGAGATGGGTTCTCACTATGTTGCCCAGGCTGGTCCTGAACTCCTGGTCTCAAGTGATTCTCCCGCCTCCACCTTCCAAAGTGCTGGGATTGCAAGGCATAAGCCACCATGCCCGCCATCAATCCTTTATCAGATATGTGTTTTGTAAATATTTTCTCCCAGTCTTTGGGTTGTCTTTTCATTCTCTTAACAGTGTCTTTCAAAGAGTAGAACTTTTTAATTTTAATGAAGTTCAACTTTTGAATTTTTTCTTTCATGAATTGTGCTTTTGCTTCATATCTAAAAAATCATTACCAAACCCAAGGTTACCTACATTTTCTCCTACATTATCATCGAGAAGTTATATAGTTTTGCATTTTACATTAAGGTCTATCATCAACTTTGAGCTAACTTCCATGAACAGTGCAAAGTAGTCTGTGTCTATATTCTTTCTCTTTGGTATGTGGATGTCTAGTTGTTTCAGTACCATATGTTCAAACAACTATCCTTTCTCTATTGAATTATCTTTGCCCCTTTGTTAAAAATCAGTTGATTGTATTTATGCAGGTCTAATTCTGGGTTCTCTGTTCCACTGATCCATATGTCTATTCTTTCACCAATACAACATTGTCTTCATTACTGTAGCTTTATAGTAAAACTTAAAATTGGGTGGTGTCAGTCCTCCAGGTTTGTTCCTCTCCATTAATACTGTGTTAGCTATTTTGGATCTTTTTCCACATAAGCTTTAGAGTCAGTTTCCAATATCCATGAAAACAACTACTGGGATTTTAATCAGGATTATGTTGACTCTATTGATTGAGTTGGGAAAAAGACACCTTGACAATATTGAGTCTTCCTATCCACATATATGAAATCTGTCTCCATTTATTTAGATATTTAATTTATTTCATCAGTGTCTCTTGTGGTTTTCCTCAGTTAGATCTTATATATATTTAGATTCATACATAAAGGCTTCATTTTCTTTGATGCTAATGCAAATGGCATTGGGTTCTTAATTTCAAACTCCAATTGTTCACTGCTGGTATATAAGAAGGTAATTAACTTTTATTTATTAATCTTACATCTTACAACCTTACTATAGTCACTTGTTAGTTCCAGGAATTTCTTTTTTGATTCTTTGGGATTTTCCACATAGACAATCATTTCATCTGAAAACACAGTTTTATTTCTTCCTAATTTTTATATATTTTATTTCCTTTTCTTGTCTTATTATATTAGTTAGGGCTTCCAAGACAATGTTAAAAGAAATGGTGAGAGGGAACATCCTTACCTTGATCCTGTTCTTAGGGGGAAGCATCTAGTTTCCCACCACTGGCTATAGAGTTTTGTTGATTTTTTTTTTAAAATATATAGACAGAGTCTCACTCTGCTGCCCAGTCTGGAGTGCAGTGGTGTGATCTTGGTTCACCGCAACCTCCGTCTCCTGGGTCCAAGCAATTCTCATGCCTCAGCCTCCCAAGTAGCTGAAATCGCCATTGCAAAATTATAACTGAGACAGTGAAAGAGATCTGACCTAATCAATTTCATCTTCCTTCTAACCTCCAAGCTGTTCTTGTGAAATAACTTTGGGGGGAACTTAGTTTATAGTTTAAAACAAAGATAGTAACAGTCCTTTCTCAAAACAAACCACCTTCTTGCCTGGGGACTAGACTGCCTTTGTAGGACTAACAAATTAGCCACAGGATTAGAAATTACCGTTAAGGAGTCATGCATCTGGAGGCTACAAGATCCTGACCCTTCCTAAACTGCTCCTAAGATCAACACTTGAGATATTTTGCAGCTCCTGTATTTGATGGATCAGCTGGTACTACCTAGATCAATAAACTGGCTCATTTGATCTTGTGGGCCCCACCCAGGAACTGACTCAGCACAAGACTATAACTTGGATTCCCTATGATATCATCACTGACCTGACCAATCAGCACTGCCAGCTCACTGGATCCCCTTCACCCACCAAGTTGTCCTCAAAAACTCTGATCCTCAAATGCTCAGGGAGACTGATTTGAGTAATAATAAAACTCTGGTCTCCCACACAGACAGCTCTGCATGGGTTACTCATTCTCTACTGCAATTCCCCTGTCTCAATAAATTGGCTGTCTAGACAGCGGGCAAGGTGAATCCACTGGTAGTTACATAGCTGGGATTACAGGCATATGCCACCATGCCCAGCTAAATTTTGTGTTTTTAATAGAGATAAGTTTCATCATGTTGGCCAGGCTGGTCTCAAGTCCTGGCCTCAAGTATCCTCCCAAAGTGCTGGGATTACAGGCATGAGCCGATGTACATGGTCCATTCTTTATCAAGTTAAAGAAATTCCTTACTATTCTTTGTTTGCTGAGAGTTCTCTTTTTAAAATAATGAATGACCAACACAGGTAGACTGCTTGAGTTCAGGAGTTTGAGACCAGCCTAGACAACATGGCAAAACCCTGTCACCAAGAAACATACAAAAATTAGCCAGCTGTGGTGGCACTCACCTTTAGTCCCAGCTACTTGGGGGATGCTGAGAAAGGAGGATTGCTTGAGCCAGGAAGTTGAGGCTGGAGTGAGCTGTGTTCATACTACTGTACTCCAGCCTGGGCAACAGAGTGAGAACCTGTCTTTACAAAAAAAAAAATAGTGGTCTAAAGATTTCCTTCCTTATAATGTCTTTGTCTGATTTTAGTATTAGCTTCATGATGGCCTCACTGAATCTGTTAGAAAGTATGTCATTAGCTTCTATTTCCCGAAATACACTGTTAAGTAATTGGTATAATTTCTTACTGAAATATATAGTAGAATTCACCAGGGAACCCATCTGGGCCTGGTGATTTCTGTTTTGAGAAGTATGATTGATTCAATTTATTTAATAAATATAGGCCTATTCAGAATATCAATTTCCTGTTGTATAAGCTTTGGTAAATTGCGTCTTTCAAAAAAAATTGGTCCATTTCACCTAGGATGTTAAATTTTTGGGCACAGAATTGTTCACAACAATATTCTCTTATCTTTTTAATGTCTGTGCGATCAGTAGAAAGAGCACCTCTTTCATTTTTGATATTTAATATCTTATATCTTTTTTCTTAATCTAGCTAAATGTTCATCAATTTTTATTGATCTCAAAGAACCAGCTTTGAGAACCAGCTTTTGTTGATTTTCTCTACTGATTTGCTATTGTCAATTTCCCTGATTTCTGCTGTAATTTTTATTACTGCTTTTCTTTTGCTTACTTTGGATTAAATTTGTTCTTTTAATAATTTCCTAAGGTCGAAGCTTAGATTATTAATTTTAAATTTTCTTCTTCTCTAATATAAGCATTCAATGAACTCCTGAGTGCTTATTGAAGCAAGACTTCCTTGAAGCCTGGCTTTCCGTACATCCCACAAATTTTTATAAGTTTGTATCAACATTTCTTTAAGCTCACTGATTTCTTCCCCTGCCACTTCAAGTCTGTTGAAGAACTCATCAAAAGCATTCTTCATTTCTGTTATACTACCTTTAATTTGTAGCATTTCCTTTTGATTCTTTCTTAAAGTTTCCATCTCTCTGCTTAAGTCTGTTCTTGCATGTTATCCATGTTTTCCACTACAGCCCTTAGTATATTAAACAGTTACTTTGAGTTCCCAGTTTGATCATTCCAACATCAGAACGCTATCTGAGTCTGATTCTGATACTTGATTTGTCTCTTTAAACTGTGTTTTCTGTCTGGTATGCACAGTAATGTTTTGCTGAAAGCCAGACATGATATACCAAAGTTAAAAAGAACTGAGGTAAACAGGCCTTTAGTATGAAGTTTTGTTTACCTGGCTAAGAGTAAGGCTTTATTTACTGATTGCTATAGCTGTAGGTGTCAGAGGCTAAAATTTCCACTGGTGTACTTGTTTTTCATCTTTCCTGCTATCTTCAGGTTTCCCTACAGACTTCTTAAATAAGGTCTGAGACATGCAGTCCTTTCAACTGTATTCTCATTATTCAAGCACTCCACTGATGTGGTGGTAATGTGTGAAGGGAAGGAATGCATTCTATGATCTTATTATTAGGTTTCAACTTAGTGAGCCTGTGCCCCTGGGCTGTGACCTTCACAGGTGCTTCTCAGTTATTGATTTTCAATTTGCTCAGATTTTTTGCTGTGAGAACAGGAGAGATAACTTCCAAGCTCCTTATGTGACAGATCAGAAGTATGCGTAACTTTTTGAGAAACTGCCAAACTGCTTTCCAAAGGGGTTGTAGCACTTTAAATTCCCACCAACAGTATGAGAGTTCCAGTTACTTCATGAGGGCTGGCAGTAGGGTGAAGCAAGCAAGAAGCATATGGTACAATGTTTAAGGAAGTACCCACTCTCAGATTCTAGTGCCTCTCACATTTTGCTCATCTGCCTCACCTCATCCTAGAACCAGCCCTGGCTTCCACATCTTTACCAAAATTTGAAAGAATGTGCATAGATTTGGAATTATTTTTTCTATAAACATTTGGTAGAATTCGCCAGTGAAGCCATGTGGACCTGAGCTTCCTTTGTGGAAAAATATTTAGCTAAACATCAATGTAATAAATATAAAGTGATTTCAGATTTTCTATTCTGTTTGTTTTTTGAGATGAGTCATGCTGTCACCTGGGCTGGAGTGTAGTGGCGCAATCTTGGCTCACTGCAACCTCCAATTCCCAGGTTCAAGTGATTGTCCTGCCTCAGCCTCCCAAGTAGCTGGGATTACAGGTGCACAGTACCACATCTGGCTAATTTTTTATTTTTAGTAGAGACAGGGTTTCACCATGTTGGCCAGGCTGGTCTTGAACTCCTGACCTCAGGTGATCCACCCACTATAGCCTCCTGAAGTGCTGGGATTACAGGTGTGAGCCACTGCACCCAGCCATTTTTCCAGCTTCTTAAGGTATAAGCTGAGGTCACTGATTTGAAATCATTCTTCTTTTAATAACATGTGCATTCAGTGCTACAAATTTCTCTCTAAGTACTAACTGAGTATTACTCCACAAATTCTGGTATATTGTGTTTTCATTTCCATTCAGTTCAAACTACTTCCTGACTTTTCTTTCTTCTTTGATTCACATTTTATTTAGAAGCATAAAGTTCTGGTTTCCAAATATCTGTGGATTTTCTACCAACCTTTCCATTATTAATTTGTTTTAATTATACTGTTGACAGAGGACAACACAGTATGTGTTGTCATACTGTGTATGAGGTGAAGTCTTCTAAATGTATTAACATTTGTTTTCAAACCTAGAACATAGTCTATGTCCATAAATGTTTCATGAACACTTGAAAAGAATGTATATTCTGCTATGTTATATGGAGTGCTCTTTCAAGTCAGGCCAGGTTGGTTAATAGTTCAAGTCTATTATAATCTTGCTGATATTCTGCCTGTCCTATCATTTATTGAAAGAGTATTGAAATCTCCATAATTATGAATACCTACTTTGCCATAAAATTCGCAGCTTCTGCTTCACATATTTTGAAGCATGTTATTAGAGGCAAAAATGTTTAAAACTCTTAGGGCTTCTTGATTAACTGACCACTGATTAGCTGATTAACTGATCATTATAAATAATGTTCTTTATACGTACTAATATTTTTTGCTCTGAAATCTACTTTGTTATTAATATAGCCATTTCTGTTTTCTTTCGACTAGTATTAAGCATGATATATATTTTTTCATCCTTTTAAATGTTTTTTGTCTTTCTCTTCAAGGTATGTTTCTTATACACAGCATATACTTGGGTCATTAGATCTCATAATCTCTGCCTTTTAATTGGGGTGCTTAAACCATTTAGATTTGGTATAATTACCGATATGATTAGGCTTAAGATTATCATCTTGAAATTTATTTTATGTCCTATCCATTCTTTGTTTCTTTTTATTCTTTTTATGCCTTTGTATGGATTAAGAATTTTTTAAATTCCATTTCTCTCTTCCATTGTTATTAGCTGTAATTCTCTGTTTTAGCATTTTAGTGGTTTATTTAGGGTTCATTGTTAAACCCCTTGCTAGAAACATAAGCTTTGTAAGGGAGGGAATTGATATCAGTTTTGTTCTCTGCTGTAGCCTCATGTTTAGAAGAGTACCTGACACATGGAAGGCAATCAATAAATATTCGATCAGTACATGAATAGAAAAGCCAAGTTATACGTTACAAAGGCATATTAGTGTTCATCCACTTAAGAATTACTTAGATCTGAGCATTGAAAACAGTTTTTGTGTTCTGTTTTCAATGATCAGATCTAAGTGATCATTAATATGGCAATACATACATACAAAGGCAAATATACAGGTTCTGCATAAAAATATTTGATAGTAATAAAAATGAACCAGATGCTATATAGTATTACTGTCAATTGTACAGCCATATTTTAAAAAGTGCAAAGTAATCAAGTGAAATAAAACCAGCTAAATTCAAATTAAGCTTGCTAATGAAAAAAGTATAAAAAAGAATGGTTATAAAAATATAAACATCCTTTGTACTACTTTAATTATTTTAATTATATTGATAACAACCACTTACTAATAATCTAAAAATGAATTGATAGAGCATCTAAAACTCTGTACTATACTCAGTTCTTGCTCTCAGACTCTGTTTAAAGTAATATATTGAGTTATAATTACGTCTGGAGATATTATGGCTATCTGCTAGAGCTAGGATGCTCTATAGAATTGTATGCAGTGAATCAGACACAGAAACAATAATATTCTGCCAATTTCTCAAACCTCACAAATCATCTGGACTTTTTAGGCCTAATTGAATCATTTTCTCCTTGCAAGCAGGGTAGGTTTCACATTGACTCTTAGCATTATCTGGAATGTGTAATTCTGAAAAATCTCTACCGTAAGAAAGAGAAATGTATTAAAATATATTTAAGCAAAGAATTAAATGCAACCCAGGACAGTAAAATTTGTATGAACAAAAAGAATACTATAGGTTCATCAAACATTACTGGTCAAAAGTATGTAATAAAGCATACTAAAATTATTTCTATTAGTTTTGACCTGACTATAACTAGCCAAGATTAGATATTACCTGAGAGATTTCCTGTTGATATACTGAAAAATGTTCCTTGCTGATCTGTGGGAGGTAGAATGAAGGTATGACTTCAGTGTCCACAAAGTCCAATCCCCATGTTTTTGTGAAGAAGTCAGATTCTCTTTTTGCTAATCTAGGATCATTTAGTGCTGCTGGGAGATTTACTTTGGAATGATATACAGTCCATCTATGTTGATCTGTAACTAGAGATGGGGCAACATATAAACTATGTGAATCACCTGCAAAAAGTAAACAAGAGAACTCTGTAAATGCCGTAAAGTTGATTCTATGTTTTAAAGTACATACTAGAAAACTAAAAATGCATAGATTCTGTCTTACACAAACCAATTAATCTTTCATGGTAAATGATTTAATAAAAATCAATCTGATTGAATAATCTTCAGCTGCCAGCATCAATTATTAAGAGTTTGAAAAACCTGCGCAAGATAAAAGATATGCAAAACTTGAGAGTTATAGTCGCAGGGTGGAGTGAATGGTAAAGAAAGTCTTTCATGAATTCTTTTCTTAATGTACAATTACTTTCTCTTTTTCTTTCAACATCAGAACTCTGCTACCTTCTATTATATATTTTCTATCCTTTAATACCCGGTGTTTTTTAGAGGTAGGCCTTTTTTCTATTATATCATGGCAGGCTATCCTGGATAAAATATTCTTTGGCTTATAATTAGGTAACATAAATGTTGCTGTGGCATTAACCATACAAGAGGAAAAAATATATAGTCTATTCTCATTATTTGTAGTATTTTTGTTCTATAAAGTAACTGTGAATGTTGAATTAGCAAATATTAAACCATTGCTTGTAGGAAAACTACAGAGTTAGGTTCCTGTGAGCCGTTGGTCACAATAGTTTCATCAACTGACAATACATAACCTTGTTTTGTGTGTTTAAAAATGCCTTATTCAGTATACATCATTGTTTCATTAACACTGAACTTATGGCTAACAGCACTATAATTCATGTCTGAATGAAGCTTACACAACACATGTATTTTCTCTGTAAGAGACATCATAGCCTTCTTGTACTTAGGAACTCCAGATAGCATTTTAGCACTACGTTTAGGGGCCATTTTAAACCGCAAAATCACCAACAAAAAGCTCAAAACATGTGGCACCAACTAAAAACAGGCCACAAAAAGAACATTAGTTTATAGTTTGAGAGCTGAAACAAGAAGGCAGAGCTTTGCCTAGTTCAACTTTAGCTGGGAATGTGCCTGTCAGGTGTCTCAAAATTTTCACTGCTCTGCACATGTCTGCAAATTACCACAAAAGTGCCACAAGTAGTGATTTGGGGATTATGAATAAATTTTAAGGAGTCAGGAGAATTTGCAAATATGTAATATGCAAATGATGAAGGCTGAGTGTACCATGTTTTAACTAAGCAGCTTTCAAACTGTACCTTCATTTTCAACATATTTTTAGTTTATGTAAGCAGTACATTAAATACATGGAAAGAACTACATTGCAATTTCCCAATCATTTCCAAAAATTTTTTGTTTTTTGAGACAGAGTCTCTCAGTCTGTCACCCAGGCTGGAGTGCACTGCAACCTCCACTTCCCAGGTTCAAGCAATTCTCCTGCCTCAGCCTCCCAAGCAGCTGGGATTACAGGCGCGTACCACTGCACCCAGCTAAACATCATAAAATTTACTCTTCTAAGGTAAGTACATAAAACCTGACTACTCATTTAAAGATAATACAAATCGTCGGTAAAAATTCTCAAAAAAAAAAGAACATTACCTGTGGGTTCCTTGGGACACACATCTGGCAGTGACGGCACAGGTTGAATGTGTTTTGACGGATCTACCTCTTTTTTAAAGAAAACATCACTGCTGCTTCCTTGAGGCACTGGTGAAGAACTGTGGCTTGAAGCCATTGCATAAAATCACCACTCAACTGAAAAAGAGTAAGAAATAATAATTAAGATACTTACTGCAAATCAAACTCCATCTCTAAGAATTATACATGTCACAAACTTTCTTTCAAAAATAGAAGAATTTTTCAAACTCCCTCAAAGTGTAAGTAGGCAATTTGAATATTTGCCTTTAATTGTGAAAATTGATCACAATATTTAGTTTGCTAAGATAGTTATTTGTCCTCATTTTTTAAAAAGCGAAACATCCTTAATCTTTTATTCAAAGTACAAAAAATACCAAGGTTGTACCCAACATATATTAAAGATTAAAAACACCTATTCATTCAACAAGTATACGGTAGTTACGCATCACAGGTAAGTGCGTGTGCTTTTGAAGTACGCCTGCTTAGGTCCATATCCTATGTTTACACATTAGTGGTGAGGAAATTTACTTAACCTTTATGTGCCTTTCCTCATCAGTAAAATGGAGATGAAAAGAGATCCTATCTCATAAACATCCTGTTAAGAATTATAAGAATGGGTATGCATAAAGCATTTAAAATAATGTCTGCCTCAAAGTTAGCATTCAAAGAGATTAATGTCATTGTAATTATTACTATGATGTGACTGCTACACAGCAATATAATGATTAAAAAATCATTAGTAATTAAATTCTTTAAAAAGGAAGTGTCATTGTTCAAAAAGCTTGCAACTGTTTTAAGTAATTTAAAAAAAATATATGTAAGCAAAACACAAGTTAACCTATGTCTACATTTTAAAGTAGGTGCTCAAAAAGTTTGTGGGGCAAGACAACATTACATAGGCTACAGTGTCAGGGAAGACTTCATAAATGAAGCAACATTCAAACTAGATACTAAAGAACATGTATTATTTTATTATTGAAATGTTTAGAGAATACTTAGAAGATCTGGCAAATAGATAAAAGAGTAGGAAATGAGGAGCAGAGGCTGGGCATGGTGGCTCATGTCTGTAATCTCAGCACTTCAGGAGGCCAAAGCAGGTGGATTGCTTGAGCCCTGGAGTTCGAGCCCAGCCTGAATAACATGGTGAAACCTCGTATCTACAAAAATTACAAAAATTAGCTGAGCATGGTCCAGTTACTCAGAAGGCTGAGGTGGGAGGATCGCTTGAGTCCAGGAGGCAGAGGTTGCAGTAAGCCAAGATTACTCCACTACACTCCAGCCTGGGCAACAGAGTGAGAGATCCTGTCTCAAACAAACAAACAAATAATAAATAAAAAATAAAGAACAGAAATACAAGGCAAGAATCCGTGACAAATAGTTTGTCTGTTCTAACTTGCCTCTGTTAGACAGAAAACTAAAAATATGTATCTGACTCAGTACTTTCAATGCAAAGGAAACATAACCAAACATACCATTCACTGAAACCATAAGAAACAAGCTGCTTTAAAAATGCACAAAGATAAACAAGTTCTTCAAGGTGCTTAAACAGAAAGCCTGGATAACATAAACAAAACTTAATGAACACTGAATAATCAATCATAAGACTAAGGAACTGACTATAGTGAAAACTGGACTAAAGTGAAATGTTTACACTAGGAAGTAGTGACAAATTTACACACACACACACACAGACACATACACAGCAGTATGTCTAAATTGTAGTTGATTCTGTAAGCAATAAGGAGACATCAGAGGTTTGGTGGCAAAGAGTACTGTGATGAAAATGGTATTTGGGAAAATTAATTAGAGTCTTCGAAAGGCCTCTTGCATTCACCTCTACACACATTAAGTGTATGGTTGTTTCTGTATAAAAGCTTACACATATTTAAGAGAGATATACATATGGATAACACATATATTTATCTAAAGGATAATAAACACTGTACAACACAGAAACACTGTACTGACAATTCTACATTTAAGATCGATTCTGTTAACTTTCTCATTAACCAAATGAAATGGCTAAAATAAACACGTTTTTGAAATTGATTTTTAATTTTTGTAGGTGCACAGCAGGTATTTATCCTTTGTGTTATAATCTAATTATATTCTTTTAGTTATTTTTTAAATGTACAATTAAATCATTGTTTACTCTAGTCACCCTGTTATGCTACCAAATACTAGGTCTTATTCATTCCATTTTTCTGTACCTATTAACCACTACTACTTCTTCTCCAGTCCCCCTTTCCCTACACTTACCCTTCCAGGTGTCTGGTAACGATCATTCTAGTTTCCATTATTTTCATTTTTAGCTCCCACAAATAAAGGGGCACATGTGAAGTTTCCCATTCTGTGCTCAGCTTATTTCACTTAACGTAGTGACCTCCAGTTTCATCCATCTGTTGCAAATGACAAGATCTCATCCTTTTCTATGGCTGAATAGTTGTCTATAGTGCATATGTAGCACATTTTCTTTCTTCATTCATCCGTTGATGAACACTTCAGCTGTTTCCAAATTATGGCTATTGTGAACACTGCTGCAATAAACATGGGAGTGCAAATATCTCTTCAATATACTGATTTCCTTTATTTATTGTATATTCTTAGGTTTGCTGGATCATACAGCTCTATTTTTAGTTTTTCGAGGAACCTTCAAACTGCTCTCCAAGGTGGTTGTACTAATTTACATTCCCACTAACTGTATATAAGGGTTCCCTTTTCTACACATCTTCGCAAGCACTTCTTAATGCCTGTCTTTTGGATAAACACCATTTTAACCAGGGTGAGATAGCTCATTGTACTTTTGATTTGCATTTCTCTGATAAATGATATTGAGCACGTTTTCATACACCCATTTGCCATTTGCATGTCTTCTTTTGCGTAATGTCTATTCAGATATCTTGCCATCTTTTAATCAACATATTGGATTTTTATCTATAAGGCTGTTTGAGCTCTTTATGTATTCTTGTCATTAATGCCTTGTCAGATGGGTAGTTTGCAAATATTCTTCTCCCATTCTATGGGTTGTCTCTTCACTTTGTTATTTCCTTTGCTGTGCAGAAGCTTTGTAACTTGATGTGATTCCATTTGTTTATTTTTGCTTTGGTTGTCTGTGCTTGCGGGGTTTATTCAAGAAATCCTTGCCTACTCCAATGACCTAGACAGTTTCCCCAAGGCTTTTAGTCATTTCATAGTTTGACATCTTAGATTTAAGTCTTGCATCTATTTCGATTTTTTGTATATGGCGAGATAGGGGTCCAGTTTCATTGTTCTACCTATGGATATCTAGTTTTCCCAGCGTCATTTATTGAAGAGACTGTCCTTTCCCCCCAACACTGTCCTTTGTTAAAAATGAGATCACTGTAGATAAATGGATTTTTTTTTTTTGAGACAGTCTCGCTCTGTTGCCCACGCTGGAGTACAGTGGCATGATCTCGGTTCACTGCAACCTCTGCCTCCCAGGTTCAAGCAATTCTCCTGCCTCAGCATTCCAAGTAGCTGGGATTTACAGGTGCATGCCACCACACCTGGCTAATTTTTTATATTTTTGCCAGAGATGGGGTTTCATCATGTTAGCCAAGCTGGTCTCAAACTCCTGACCTCGTGATCTGCCTGCCTCAGCCTCCCAAAATGCTAGGATTACAGGTGAGCCACTGCACCTGGCCAGATGAATGGATTTATTTCTGGGTTCTCTACTTGGTTCCACTATTCTATGTGTATGCTTATATGCCAATACATTGATATAATCTGAAATCACATAATGTGGTTCTTCCAATTTTCTTCTTCTGTCATATGATAGCTTTGGCTATTCTGAGTCTTTTGTGGTTCTATATAAATTTCAAGATTGTTTTTTCTATTTCTCTGAAGAATGTCATTGGTATTTTGATAGGGAGTACACTGAATCTGAAGATTGCTTTGGTTAGTATGGACATTTTAGCAATATTGATTCTTCCAACCCATGAACATAGAATATCTTTCCTTTGTGTGTTTGTCTTCTTAAATTTCTTGCATCAACATGTTATAGCTTTCATTGTAGATATTTTTCACTTCTTTGGTTAATGCCTAGGTATTTTATTTCTAGCTATTGTAAATGGGGTTACTCTCTTGATTTTTCACATTGTTCAGTGTTGGCATATGGAAATGCTACTGATTTTTGTATGCTAATTTTGTATCCTGAAACTTCACTGAATTTATCACTTGTAATCATTTTTTGATTATTTCTTTAGGTTTATCAAAACATAAGATCATATCATCTACAAACAAAGATAATTTTACTTCTTCCTTTCCAATTTGGATGCTCTCTCTTTCTCCTGTCTGACTGCTCCAGCTAGGACTTCCAGTACTATGTTGAATAACTGTGGTAAAAGTGGGCATCCTTGCTGTATTCCAAATCTTAGAAGAAGGGCTTTCGCTTTTTCCTCATTCATTGTGATAATAGCTATGGGTCTGTAATATATGGCTTTTACTGTTTTGAGGAATGTACCTTCTATACCCAGTTTTTTTTGAGAGTTTTTATTATGAAGGGATGTTTAATTTTATGACATGCTTTTTCAGTATCAATTGTGGTTTTTGTCCTTCATTCTCTTAATATAATGCATCACATTTGCATACGTTGAACCATCTGCATTCCTGAAACAAATCCCACTTGGTCATGATGAATAATATTTTTAGGCCAGGTGCCATGGCTCACATCTGTAATCCCAGCACTTTGGGAGGTCAAGGTGGGCGGATCACAAGGTCAGGAATTCAAGACCAGCCTGGCCAACATAGTGAAACCCCATCTCTACTAAAAATACAAAAAATTAGCTGGGTGTGGTGGCCAACACCAATAATCCCAGCTACTCTAGAGGCTGAGGCAGAAGAATCACTTGAACCCAGGAGGTGGAGGTTGCAGTGAGTGGAGATCATGCCATTGCACTCCAGCCAGGGCAACAGTGCAAGACTCCATCTCAAAGACTCTGATGCGTCTTTCTCTGGTTCTGGTATCAGGGTAATACTGCCCTAATAGAATGAGTCTGAAAGTATTCCCTCCTCCTATTTTTCAGACTACTTTGAGTAGGATTTGTATTAACCCTCATTAAATGTTTGGTAGAATTCAGCAGTGAAGCCATCAGGTTCTGGGCCTTTTACTGGGAGACTTTTCATCACAGCTTTTAACTTATTACTTGTTATTGTTCTGTTCACACCCAGGATTTCTTCATTGTTCAGTCTTGGAAGATTGTATGTATATAGGAATTTATCCATTTCTTCTAGATTTTGCAATTTATTGGCATACAGTTGCTTACAGTAGCCACTAATAATTCTTTGAATTTTGTGGTACTGGTTTTAATGCTTCCTTTTTCATCTCTGATCTTTTGGGGTCTTCTGTTTTCTTAATCTGGCAAAAGATTTGTCAGGTATTTTTTTTTTTTGTCTTTTCAAAAACCCAACATTTTGTTTTGTTGATCTTTTGAATTGTTTTCTTCACTTCAATTTCATTTATCTCTGCTCTGAGCTTTATTTCTTTTTTTTTCCACTAATTTCTGGTACGGCTTTCTCTTGCTTTTCCATTTCTTTAAAATGAATCATTAGGTTTTTATTTAAGTTTTTCTTCTTTTTTGATGTAGGCACTTACAGCTATAAACTTTCCTCTTAGTTCTGTTTTCACTGTATCCCCATAGATTTTGGTATGTCATGTTTCTGTTATTTAAAAAATTTTTCAATTTCTTTATTTCTTCATTGACTCACTGGTCATTCAGGAGCATACTGTGTAATTTCCATGTGTTTGTATAGTTTCCAAAATTCCTCTTATTACTGATTTCTGGTTTTATTCCATTGTGGTCAGAGAAGATGCTTGATATTATTTCAAATTTTTTCTTTCTTTCCAATATGTTTTGTTAGCTCTAATAATATTTGCTTTATATATCTGAGTGTTCCAATGTTAGGTGCATATATATTTACAACTGTTATATCCCCTTGCTGAATTGACCCATTTATCATTATATAATGACCTTCACTGTCTCTTCTTATACTTTGTGTCTTGAAATCTATTTTGTCTGATATAATTACTCCTTAGTATCTTTTTCCATCCCTTTATTTTCAGTCTACATGTGTCTTTATAGATGAAGTGTGTTTCTTGTCAACAACAGATCATTAGGTCCTGTTTTTCTATCCATTCAGGCACTTTATGTCTTATGATTAGAGAGTTTAGTCACCTTATATGATGTCATTATTGGTAAGTAAGGACTCCTGCCATTTTAGGTGTTTTCTGGTTGTTTCGTGGTCTTCTCTTCCTTCCTGTCTTCCTCTTACTAAAGGTGATGTTTTTCGGTGGTATGACTTAATTTCTTGGTTTTTAAATTTTGTGTGTATCTGTTACATGTTTTTTGATTTGAGGTTACCATGAGGCTTGCAAATACTATCTTATAACCCATTGCTTTATGTGGATAACAATTAACACTGCTTGCATCAACAAACAGGCAAAAAGAAAAAATAAAAAAACTCTATACTTTAACTATGTTCCCCTACTTTATAGTTTTTTGTTTCTATTTATATTTTACTGTCCTTATGTCTTGAAAAATTGTAATTGTAATTTTTGATTGGTCCATCTTTTAGTTTCTCTACTTAAGACTAGCTTACACACCACAGTTATCGTATTATAAAATTCCATGTTTTCCTGTGTACTTAATATTGCCAGTTAGTTTTGCATCTTCAGATGGTATCTTTTTTGCTAATAACATGTTTTCCTTTCTTATTGAAGTACATACCTTTCAGCATTTTTTTTTCCTAAGACAGAGTAATTCTCTCACCCAGGCTGAAGTGCAGTGGCACCATTTTGGCTCACTGCACCCTCCACCTCCCAGGTTCAAGCAATTCTCCTGCCTTAGCCTCCTAAGTAACTGGGATTACAGGCATGCACTATCATGCCCAGCTAATTTTTATGTTTTTAGTAGAGACGAGGTTTCATCATGTTAGCCAGGCTACAACTTCTGATCTCAGATGATCCACCCACCTCAGCCTCTCAAAGTGCTAAGATTACAGGTGTGAGCCACCACACCTGGCCAGCCCTTTAGCATTTCTTGTACGACAGGTCTGGAGCTGATGAAATCCCTCAGCTTTTGTTTGTCTGGGTAAGTCTATTTCTCCTTCATGTTTGAAGGATATTTTCATTGGATGTACTATTCTAGGGTAAAAGGTTTTTCTCCTTCAGCCTTTGAAACAGGTCATGCCACTCTCTCTTGGCCTGTAAGGTTTCTACTGAAAAGTCTGCAGCCAGCCATATTGAAGCTCCATTGTTTGTTATTTCTTTTTAATTATTTTTTGAGACAGAGTCTTGCCCTGTCGCCTAGGCTGGAGTGCAATGGCAATCTGAGCTCACTTGCAACCTCCACCTCCCCAGTTCAAGCAATTCTCCTGCCTCAGCCTCCCTAGTAGCTGGGATTACAGGGGCACACCACCACGCCTGGGTAATTTTTTAGATCTTTAGTAGAGGTGGGGTTTTGCCATGTCGGCCAGGTTGGTTTCGAACTCCTGACCTCATGATCCACCCGCCTTGGCCTCCCAAAGTGCTGGGATTACAGGCATGAGTCACCATGCCGGGCCAACGAACTGCTTTTAAGCCATTCTGATGCATTCTTCAGTATGGTGATTGCATTTTTCAACTCCAGAATATCTGCTTAATATTTTTTTATTTCAGTCTGTTAAATTTATCTGATAGGATTCTAAATTCCTTCTCTGTTATCTCAACACAGCTATTTTGATTTATCTGTCTGAAAGGTCACATATCTGTTTCTCCAGGATTAGTCCCTGGTGCCTTATTTAGTTCATTTGGAGAGGTCATGTTTTCCTGGATGGTGTAGATGTTCTTCCATGTCTGGACATTGAAGAGTTAGGTATTTATTGTAGTCTTTACAGTCTAGGCTTATTTGTACCTGTCCTTCCTGGGAAGGCTTTCCAGATATTCTAATGGACTTGAGTGTTGTGATTTAAGCTGTATCTGCTTTAGGGGGTACCCCAAGCCCTAATGCTGTGGTTCTTGCACACTTGTAGAGTTACCACCTTGGCAGTCTTGAATAAAATCTAGAAGAAATTCTCCGGATCACCAGGCAGAGATTCTTGTTATCTTCCCTTACTTTCTCCCAAACTAACGAAGTCTCTCTCTTTATGCTGAGCTGCCTGGGGCTTGCAGCAGGGTAACACAAGCACCCCTTTGGTCACCAACACTGGCACTGCACTGGGTCAGACCTGGAGCCAGCACAGCACCGAGTCTCACCCAAGGCCCACTGCAACCACTACCTGGCTACCGCTTATGTCTGCTCAAGGATCTAGGGCTCTACCATCAGCAGGTGGCAAAGCCAGCCCAGCTTCTGTCCTTCCTTTCAGGACAGCAAGTTCCCCTAGTCCTCAGGTAAGTCCAGAGACTCTCTCCAGGAGCTAGGAATCAGTCAAAAACCTTAGAAGTCTACCTGGTGTTCTATTATACAGCAGCTCAGCTGGCCCTCAAATCACTAGACACAGTCATTCCCACTTCTATCCCCACTTTCCACAGGCAGAGGAGCCTTACTCTGTGACCACCACCACCAAAGGCCCATAGGGAGTACTACCAGGCTACTGTCAATGTTCACTTAAGGTCTAAGGGCTCTTCAGTCAGTGTGTGGTGAATGCTGCCAAGCCTGGGGCTCACCCTTCAGCAAGGGCAGGTCTCTGGCCCAGGGCAGGTCCGGAAATGCTGTCCAAGAGCCAAGGCCTGGAATCAGGGACCCCAAGAGCCCCCTTGGTGTTTGAACCAACTATGGCCAAGCTGATTCTAAGATACAAGACAAAAGTCCCCTTGATTTTTCCCTCTGCTTTTCTCAAGCACCGTCTCTCACTGTAACCACTACAGCTGGGAATGTGCTAGGTCTCACCTGAAGCCAACATGTCTGAGTCTCAGCCAAGGCCCATGGCGTGCTACCCAGGTATCACTGCTAGTTATTCAGGGCCCAAGGGCTCTTCAGTCAGCACATGATAGATCCTGCCAGACTGGACCCCTCTTTTCAAGGCAACAGCTTCCCTTCTAGCCCAGGTGTCTAGAAATGCTACCCAGGAGCTAGGGCTTGGAATGGGGCCTCATGACTCTGACCAGTACCCTATCCTACTGTGGTTGAGCTGGTATCCAAGATGCAAGACAAAAGTCCTTTTTACTCTTCTCTCTCCTCTCCCCAAACAGAAGGAAGGGGACTCTTGGAGCTGCAAGCTGAGCTGCCTGGGCTTGGAGGAGGGGTAGCACAAGCACTCCCTTAGGTGTTCCGGTTGATGTCTTAATAAGTCACGTGCCCCCAATTCCACTGGCTCCAAGCCCAGCTTAACACTAGGACTTGCAGTCCTTGTGGCCTACCCTGACTTTTAAGTTTATTTAGGACCTCGGCACACTTCAGCCCACAGTGGCAAGGCTTGTCAGAATTCAAGTCCCAGCCTTTGAGATGGGCAATTCCCCTCCGGCTAGGGCTGGTTTGAATGCTCCCTCCATGTGTGGGTGTCAGCTGAGTTCAGCCTGGTTTTGCTTTTTGCTGTTACAGTGCATTCGATGAGAAGTCTCACAATTGCTACGCTCCTCCTATCCCGAGCGTATAATTTTTCCATACCACACAGTCGCTACAGGAGGGATAGGGGAGAGGCGGTGTCAGCAATTCAAGGCTGTCTTTCCTATCCTGTTCAGTGCTTCTTTGGGCAATATGAAGTTAAAACCAGGTTCTGTGAGTGCTCACTTGATTTTTGTTTTTTATGTAAGTGCTTTTTTGTGTGTAAATTGTTGTTAAATTTGGTATTCCTGTTGAGGGGGACATTCAGTGGATCCTTCTATTCCTCCATCTTGCTCTATACCCCCAGTTCTAAAATAAACACATTTTGACACAAGGTGTTAAGCCACAGATATGCAAAAAATGTATTTATGATGCGAAAAATGTATTTATGTGAAACACCCATTGCTTAATGTCAGATAAATTAGATATTCATTCTGACAATACTATGCTGGTACCTTGATTTATTCTATTTGCCATGTTGCTTTTACAGAAAAAAAAGAAATCCTAAGTGCCATTTTAGAAACATAGACATATGTAGGGAGATGGCAGAAAAATATTTCTAGATTATTTTAAATTATTTCTGTATTTGGAGAGAAAAACACATGGTTTACTCTTTAAATATTCTGAATTGGAAAACATATACATATTCTCTGTTTTTCCCTACACCACTCTTAATTCTCATGACAAGAGGGAAAATCTCTAGCAAAAGGCGATTACATAAAACTAGGAGACTTCTTATAAAGGTAAGTCCAAATTTCCAACCATTTGACTCTTCATTTCCTTCACCATCCACAGCTTATTATTAAGAAGACCTCCCTACAGTAAGAACCAAACTTTGTACTGATTATCGCATAAGTATAAAAGTGCAATCACTGGTAAGAAAATGTGATGAATTTATTCGTAAGACATAGATGAACAAACAAAACAACAAATGTACACGACATCTGAATCAAAAAATTTGAGCAAAGAAATAATCTTTCATTAAAAGGCTAAAGAACAAAAATAATGAAACATCTTAATAAGAAGGTTTCAGGATAAGCAATCTATACTTTGTCTACTCAAAAAAATTAGTTAGAAAAACCAACAAAATACACAGAATACAGGAAAATGGAAAGCTCTAAGCACTAAACATAGGCAACTACTGATTTCTGGTAGTTCGACTTAACTACCATCTAGAAACAAACCTGGCATTTTAACAATTGTCACCTGTAATGAGAATTTATAAATAGCTCTACCTTTTTTCACATGGTAATCTCCTTATAATTGTATCAATACTATGTTTGAATATTATTTTCTCTTGAAGCTTTCTTTGGTTTCTCACACTTAGTTACTTTACGTATTTCAATTTTTGCATCAATCATACTGAGGTTTTGGTTTTCATACAGGTCTTCCCTTTCAGACTTTGAATTTTACTGTAGGAAAACAGAAACATCAAGAAATTCAAAGTTTGAAAGGGAACTTTGCTTACCATGGTTCCTGTCACACATACAATAAAAATTTTGTAGATGAACGAAATGGATGGTATGTAGAACATATCAGAAGAGAACTCCTGGGCTCAAGCAGACAACACAGACAGACATCTGCCAATAATACTTAAGTAATAACAGAATAGATCTGGGCTAATAAGGAAAGGAAGAAACAATCATCCATTCAAAGAAAAAAAAAAAGGATTTCCAAGGATGAGTAAACAGAGATTTGATTTTCTTTCTTATAGCTCAAAACATCTTTTATGTTTGGTTAAAAACTTCTTTTGAAAGGCACTAGAAACACTGCCTCCCCCAACCCCAACCACCAGCTAGAACCCCAATGAACACAGACCTCTGTTTCTGTGTCCAGACCTCTGTTTCTAAATACCATTTCCAACTAAAAGAAACCAAGACTCTTTGAAGAAATACGTAACTCCAGACCTGGAATACAGAAAGAACAAATCTACCCTGAGCACTTTTGTGTCAGAAAGCAAGATACACTCAAAGATCAGTATAGCCTATCAAGAGGATAAAGAACCAAATTAAAAGACGGTTCCCACTGGCCACATTTGGGACAATTTGAGCATATTTTTTAAAAAGTAATAGAGTATAACATCTGGAATAAGTAAAAACTGGATTCAGAGAGATATTTAAGAGGCAAAAAAAGTGATAAGGAAAGGGGGTGGGGAAAGAAAATCTCTACTGAAGAATGCCAGTAAGAAATATAGAAGGAATGACCAAATTAGAAAATCACCAATTTGCAACCCCCAATGTAAAAGCTAATTCAGGCAAAAATCACCAATGTATGCTAAAGCCATTAGGTGAAAGTTAAGAAAAGAAAATTCTCACAGTGCCTAAGTATTACCTCACAGATTACTTAGCAATACAAAGGGGAAAATGTATCTTTAAAATGGAGACCTGGCTGTCACCACCTTAAACAAGTCATCAAACTTAACATTACTGATAATAGCAGGACAACCTGATATTATGTGACTCATGAAATGACAAGATAGGAAATAAACATCATTACCTATGAAATATTCTCTCCAAAAATATTTAATCCAACCCAATCAAATCTCTAGACCAGGAGTTAGGCTCTATTGTCCTGTGGATTTCTTTGACGGTATGGTAAAGTTTATGGATGCCTTCTTAGAATAATGTTTTTAAATGCATAAAACAGACAAGACTACAATGGACAATTATACTGAAATACAGCTACTATAACAATTGTTTAAACTACAGCATAGTAATATTATTTCTTCTTGAGACAGGGTCTCAATCTGTCACCCAGGCTGGAGTGCAGTGGCAGAATCACAGCTCACTGCAATTTCAACCCCCTGGATGCAAGCGATCCTCCCACCTCAGCCTTCTGAGTAGCTGGACCACAGATGCATGCTACCACACATGGCTAATTTTTGTATTTTTGTAGAGATGAGGTCTTGCTATGTTGTCCAGGCTGGTCCTGAACTCCTGGGCTCAAGCAGTCCTCCTACATCAGCCTCCCAAAGTGCTAGAATTACAGGCATGAGCTACCATGCCCAGTCTACTATTGCTTGTTAATTAATATGAATCTAGTAACTACCTTAATTTATAGGCAATAAATGAGCGTAAATGATATCTTAAGATATCTGCAGCAGTTGAATGTGATATGAGAATACCTGAGATTTCTATTGGTGACAAAGCTATAGGTACTGTAAATGTATGTCTACACTGTATCCATGAAGGGTTTCTTATTCATAATTAAAGAAAATGCTAAAATCCAGTTAGGGCAGAGTTTCTCAACTTTGACACTACTGACATTTTGAATGGGATAATTCTGTTATCAAGGACTCTCTTGTACCCACCCAGCTGTGACAATCAAAAATGTCTCCAGACATTGCCAAATGTCCAAGAGGTGGGGAAGGAGAAGGCAAACTCATCCCAGCTGAGAACCACTGAGTTAGACTTAAGTTAAAATAAAGATGTAATTTCCTCATCTAAAGTTTACAGATTCTCTGCATTCTACAGACCCTACAGAGTCTGTAACTCAAGGTTCAGTGCCCTTGCTCTAGACCTACCTTTGAGTTTACAGCAAACAGAAGGATGTCAGAGAGTAACATTTAAACCACTATATATGAGGAAACAATGAGACAAATTAAGAGTGTGAGATAATCTATTAAGAAATTGGCTTGGATACTTACTTAGTCATTTTAAAAAGGTGGGAAACTATCCTAGATTAAAATAAATAAATTATGTGATTATTTACCTGCTTGTTTCCTATCTCTCCCACTATACTGTAAATTTATATTTGTTTCATTCACATTCCTATATCACACCCAATACAGAGTCTAAGCATTCAATAAACTGCATGACTGTTCAATGAATGAGCAAATGAATGACTATTACAGAAAGTGGGTAAAGACACATAAGCCACTAACACAATATCTCAAAACGTTCATATACATTTTAAATAATCTAAAAATACAAACCCAAAATATATTTTCTTGTTTGTATAACATTACTTGACTTTCTGAAATTTGATTCTAGATCTCTACCTTTCTTGTAACACAATACAGTTAAGAGTACTGGCCATACAATGAGTTAGATCTCTGTCGTTTATTATTTGTGTGACAACTGTCTTACCTTCCTAAGTCTCAGTTTCCTCATTTGTTAAATGGGACAGCAGCAGTATCTTCCTCATAGCAATGTTGGAAGATTTAAATGAAACAACTTATGTAAGTTCACAGCATAATACTTGGTACATAGTAGACATTCAGTAAACAATTGCAACAACTATTATTATAAATATCTTTTTTTTTTGAGACAGAGTCTTGTTTTGTCGCCCAGGCTGGAGTGCAGAGGCACAGTCTCAGCTCACTGCAACCTCTACCTCCCACGTTCAAGGGACTCTCCTGCCTCAGCCTCCGGAGTAGCTGGGATTACAGGTGAAAGCCACCACGCCTGGCTAATTTTTGTAATTTTAGTAGAGATAGGGTTTCACCATATAGGTCAGGCTGGTCTCGAACTCCTGACCTCAGGTGATCCACCGGCCTCGGCCTCCCAAAGAGCTGGGATTACAGGCATGAGCCACTGCGCCCGGCAAACACCTTGCCCTTTTTTTTTTTTTTTTTTTTTTCTGAGACGGAGTTTTACTCTTGTTGCCCAGGCTGGAGTGCAATGACATGATTTTGGCTCACTGCAACCTCCACCTCCCAAGTTCAAGTGATTCTCCTGCCTCAGCCTCCTGACATCTTACTTTTTAAACGGTCGGTAAACATGAACATTTTGACTGTGCCATACAAAGTTTTAAAATAAATGCAAACTTTAGGACCCTGAGCCTCCTCTTTTGGTATCTTTTTCTTTGAGCATTCCTAATCCTGGAGAGACAGATGGTGGGTAGGGGGAAGTAGAGGGGAGAGAGGAAGCAACAAACTAATCCAATGTGAGCAGACATAATTTACTTTCAGAAAAGTCACCAAAGCATAGAAAAGTGATCCTCATTGCCATCCCACTAAAGGGGGTAAAAAGAATATTGGAAAGTGATAATGAAGCTAGAAAACATGGTGGCCTAGAACAAAAGCAACTCTAATGACAAAAACTGTACCTGTGGGAGAGAAGAGAGATGAGGCGGTGGTAGGGGAGTGACTGGAAATGCTGCTTTGGAAAACATCTGAGTATAAGTCAAAGTTAAGTCCATGGGAGGAGAGTAGATGAGATAAAAATTACAATTTCTGAGTTGGACAAGACTTTAAAAGAATATCTGGCTCAACTTTCTACTTCATATATAAATCCCTTCTACAAGGGGCCTTTCTGCCTCTACTTGAAAACCTCAATAATGAAGAATTAACGACTTTAAAAGCAGAGTACTACTGTAAAACAACCATAATTTCTTTGGAGAATAAAAATTCTTGTAGTTAACAGAATCCTGCCTTCCTGAATTTTCTATTACTGCTTCTAGTTCAACTACATTACAGGAATGAATTAGTAGATAACTACAGATAGTCACAGGAAAGTGATATTATAAGTGGAGAAAGTACCGAAGAAAAGAGCTAATGAAAGCTCTGAGCAAGGGGTAGGGCAAATATATTTAGAGGAAAAGACAAAGACAATCAGAAATACCATGCTTAAAGAGGGAAGATGTGTCAGGGAGTAAAGTGTGAACAGTAAGTAGCATCAACGTGCTGCAAAGAGGTCAAGGAGATTATTAACTTTAGAAAGGATACTAGATTAGAACAGTTTCAAGACAATGGTTAGGGAAGAAGCTATCCCACTGAGGTTAAGAGGTAAGTGATGAAGTAATAAAGGCAACAATATCAACATCTCTTTAGTGGTAAAAGAAAAAAATGAAAAAGACCAAGAGTTGAGCAAGAATCTTTTAGGCTATGGGTGACCTGAGCATATTTGTATGCCAACTGAAGGGTGAGATTAAAGAGGAACAAGAGGCTGGGCACGGTGGCTCATGCCTGTAATCCCAGCATTTTGGGAGGCCAAAGCAGGCAGATCACCTGAGGTCAGGAGTTGAAGACCAGCCTGGCCAACATGGTAAAACCCCGTCTCTACAGAAAATACAAAAAATTAGCTGGGCGTGGTGGCAGGCACCTGTAATCCCAGCTACTAGGGAGGCTGAGGCATAAGAATCACTTGAACCTGGGAGGCAGAGGTTGCAGTGAGCCAAGATTGCACCACTGCACTCCAGCCTAGGCAACAGAGCCAGACTACATGTCAAAAAAAAAAAAAAAAGAAGCCAGGCATGGGGGCTCATGCCTGTAGTCCCAGCACTTTGAGAGGCTGAGGCAGGTGGATCATGAGGTCAGGAGTTTGAGACCAGCCTGACCAACATGGTGAAATCCCGTCTCTACTAAAAATACAAAAATTAGCCAGGCATGGTGGCACACCTGTAATCCCAGCTACTCAGGTGGCTGAGGCAGAATTGCTTGCACCTGGGAGGCGGAGATTGCAGTGAGCCGAGATTGCGCCACTGGACTCCAGCCTGGGTGACAGAGAGAGACTCAGTCTCAAAAAAAAAAAGAAGAGAAAGAAAAAGAAAAGGTGGTGGAGAAAGGAGACGGGCAGAATAGGGGCAGTTACATACACACAGGAATAGAGTGAGAGGGGATGAGAAGAGGAGAGGTAAAGCGAAAGAATATCAAGCCCAGGGACTATAAGGCACCTTAGGTTTATGCCACACCTTGAGAAAGACAGGACTTTGTCAGTCAACAGTGAGAAAATAAGCAGGCTGACATGGAAAAGTTGCCTCACACCCTATTTCTGTGCACAATGTGTGAGTGGGAGGAGGAGTGGAAATCAGATGGGACTAAAGGTTCTGAAGGTTCTGAAGTGCTTGATCAAGAGTGCAGTGAAAATATGTTATCAATGAAAGAAAGAAGGATGGATGACAGGGAAGAACAAAATGGAAAGACAAGAGGAAGAACTGCATCATCACTAATATCTGACTATACAGTCAAATAAGTGAACACTATACAGTGCATAATTGCTTACTTTCAGCTTTGATATCAGACCATTTAGCTAGTTAACTGAGAAGAGGGGATTTGAATTCGGATTTTCTGATTCTAAATTCCATATTTCTGTCTCTGCACTAATAAAAAAATTTTTAATTATTTCACTACTCCCTCCCACCCATTTCAGGCACCCAGTGCCTTCCTTTTCTATCTTTGTCTCCTTATCAGATCAATGACTGAACCAATAACATTTACTCTCATAACTAATTATTACTTATGTTCATCTTCTATTGAATGACAGAAATAATTAACATCTAATTATGATAATTTTATAAGACCAGGACTATTCCAAAAGGTAAAAGATACTATACATTTTCTTTTCTTTCTTTTTTTTTTTTTTTTTTTTTGAGACAGAGTCTCACTCTGTTGCCCAGGCTGGAGTACAGTGGCACGATCTCGGCTCACTGCAACTTCCGCCTTCTGGGTTCAATCGATTCTCCAACCTCAGCCTCCCAAGTAACTAGGACTACAAGCACCTGTCACCTCGCCTGGGTAATTTTTGTATTTGCAGTAGAGACAGGGTTTCATCATGTTGGCCAGGCTGGTCTCAAACCTCAAACTCCTGACCTCAGGTGATCCACCTGCCTCGGCCTCTCAAAGTGCTGGGATTACAGGCGTGAGCCACTGTGCCCAGCCCCATATAATTTCCTTATAAATGAACTGTACAAAAAAAAAAATCTATTTATAATTTGAGAAAACATGAATAAAGGGAATTCCTTTTTACATATGGAGCTGGACAGAGCTTTTCTGACATAATTTTGATACAATTTTGGACTTAAAAAAATTTTTTTTATTGAGTTGGAGTCTTGCTCTGTCACCAGGCTAGAGTGCAGTGACGTGATTTCGGCTCACTGCAATCTCTGCCTCCTGCGTTCAAGTGATTCTCGTGCTTCTGCCTCCCAAGTAGCTGGGACTACAGGCGCCCACCACCATGCCCAGCTAATTTTCTGTGTTTTAGTAGGGACAGGTCTCACCATGTTGGTCAGGATGGTCTTGATCTCCTGACCTCATGATCCACCCACCTCAGCCTCCCAAAGTGCTGGGATATAGGTGTGAACCACTGCTCCCAACAGACTTAATTTTTTTTTAAATCCATACTTGACTGCTATTTTTAAAAGCAAACAAAAAATTGCAAATTTCATTTCCCTAAATTTAGAAGTACTGATAATATGCAAGAAAAACTTAAACAGCCATACTGTAATATCCTACCAAAGATCAGTTTGATAGAACTCAAGAGTTTATGTTACCATTATAAAAACTCTGCCCCCTCCTTTCTCCACCACCTTTTCTTGTTCCTCTTTAATCTCATCCTTCAGTTGATTTCTTGCTGTTTGTCTACAAAATACCACAAATATCTCATATTCTAAGTACTTTCCACAAGATTTTTGGAATTTAAGAGTCAATTTCTGGTAAATGGTACCGCAAGTTTTTCATACAAACTATACACAAATAGCAATATACTTCTATACTATTTAAGATTTATTATTTGACAAAATCTAGTTTAATTATAATTTGTAAAGATCTTAAAATTTTTAAAATGCATATCACATACATTATTGCTCACAAAAATCTCAGTATTGAAGGTACAATTTAAACATACTCTCAAGAAATATTAACATTGGAGCTGTCATATAAATAAGCACTTTTTCTTTTTTTTTTTTTTTTGAGACAGACTTTCACTCTTGTTGCCCAGGCTGGAGTGTAATGGAGCAATCTCGGTTCACTGCAGCCTCGGCCTCCCAGGTTCAAGTGATTCTCCTGCCTTAGCCTCCCAAGTAGCTGGGATTACAGGCATGCACCACCACACCTAGCTAATTTAGTATTTTTAATAGAGACAGGGTTTCTCCATGTTGGTCAGGCTGGTCTCAAACTCCTGACCTCAGGTGATCCACCCGCGTCCACCTCCCAAAGTGCTGGGATTACAGGTGTAAGCCACCGCGCCCAGCATAAATAAGTACTTTTATAGTCCTCTTGAGCATTAAAGGAGCATGGAAGAGGCCAAAGGAACTCAGAAAATAAGAACAAAGTTGTAGTAATCTAATTTGCTTTTTTTTACATCCTCATATGACATTTACGAGAGACCCTGTGCTTTGCAGGAAACTGAATTCATGCAGCTTCCTGAAGTCACTTATTTACTTTTCATTTAGTGACAAGGAACAAAGAGATAATATTGACTAGAAGGATAAAAATTACAACAATTTGTAATATTACATTTAAATATTTTTAAATGGCTTATAAAACAAACGCTATTTCATGTGACATCCTTAGCAGGAATAAAAATCATAAATATCCTCATAAATACATAATTTTTAAGTCTATATATTATTCCAAATACAAGCAGTGTCTCATAGAGAAAAGCAGCACTCAGAGAATTATAACATTATAGCAGCCATTAAAATTGACTAAGGATCACAGGCCTGGAATATGAATAAACTATACTAAGATAAAATATGTCTCTAGCATGTAAAAATTCCAACAACAACATAAGATAGCTTGGATGTTTTCCTACTCCTTTGGGCCATTGATATGACTGTATTACGAGTGAAATTTTGGCCAGTCAAAATGAACCAAATTAGATACTGGTATTCACTTCTTGGTGTCCCAACCAAATATTAGCAAGTAAATCTTAAAATCACTTATTCAAAGGCACTGAAGAATAAATATGTCTCAAATATATAAACTATTAGACACTTATTAAGTAACAATAAATATGATGCTTTCAAGGAATTTTCATTTTAGGGAAAATAAAGCAAATAGCTAAGAAACATCTGCAATAAGTCAGTAAACAGTTCAAGAATAAAAATATTAAATGTTAGTTCAAGGGAAAAGTAAATAACTACAGGATTTATGATTACTATAACCTAAAACAATAAACTAGTAAATTTTAATTAATCACTGCTTGACATTACCCTTACATCCCTCCCCACTGGTTGGGTCTCTTAGCTCTGTTCTACTTTACTAGCTTCACTACTTAGCCTACATCCCCATTACTTCGTCTCCCTTGCATCTCTCCTCCCTCATTCATCTTCAGTACAATCTGTCTTTGCTTTACTCCTGGTTGCAGAACACTGCCAGAGAAAACCATAAAATATGCTGATTACAAATTTATGAGTTCTAATCTCAGATGAGCCTCTGATGCTGCTCAGCAATTGTTTCACTTATTTATCTTGAAACACTTCTCTCCATCCCCTACAATTTGTATTACATTTTCATCCCTCTCAAGTCTCCTAGCCTACTTCCAACAATCCTAGGCTAAAAAGTAACCACTTAAAAAAAAAAGTCCTCAGATGTAATTTTTCCCTCTATATTCAAATGTACCTAATTCTCATCTATACACAACTCTTAACTTTCTGAGATAGAGTATAGATGTCTACTCTTTTCCAGAGTTAATCCCCCAACAGCTGTTCTTGATCTTACCTCTTCCTACTTCATCTGGGACCTTGTTCTATTAATTATTCCCCGATTCTATCTTTAATCTTCATCAGCCCATCAAAAAAAACAAAAAAGTTCAAGCATCAAATGAAGGTCCTTTCTCTCCTCCCTACCTCCTCCAGCTACTACTTCTCACCTCCCCTTCATTGGCAAAACTCTATTCTTTTTGGTCAACCTCCTTAGCTGTCTTCCATCTTCACCACTTACTTGGCTCCAGAAAAGGTTAGAAATGACCTGATTTCTACATTGAGTGGCCTATATTCAGAATTTATCTAACATGACCTCAATACCCTGAAAAAGTCAATGAAGGTAATAAAAGTAGAAGGAATGAAAAAGAAAAGTCACCATTTATAATCCTCCAACATAATGACTGATTCAAGCAAGGATCATTAATGGATACCAAAATCACTGGTTAAAGGGTTGCCAGGGAATAGGTATTTACACAGCCATTAAGTATCCTCTATAAATTATTTACTAAATAGTAGAGCCATCTGTCAGTCCCACCTTTACCAAGTAATCAAGCTTGCATTACCAGTACAGTGACAATCTGAAATCATGTGCCTTCTGATCTAACACAGCAGTAGGAATACACGTCATCTGTGTGGTGGTCTCACCAGAAATGTCTGACTAGAATCTAATCATTAGGAACAGACCAATTCAGAATGTAGAACATACTCCAGGACCCATGGTCTCTACTTCTCAATGGACAAACCTAAAGAAGAGATAAAGGCAGTAGGACTAGTCCAGATTGGGGGAAACTTACAAAGAGACATTCAATGCATTAACCTTGAATGAATCCTGCATTTGAGGGAGGAAACAGCTATAAAGATTTTTGGGACAACTGGGAAGATTTAAGTATAGAGTATACGTCAAATATGCTATTAAGTAAATGTGATATATATAACAATATATAGCATCTATCAATACCACCACATTACTTACTCTGAATATTATCTACAACTATTCTACCCTCAAACTACCTCAGAAAAATCTTACTGAATAGCTGGGCCTTTGACTACCTCCAGCCTTATTTTTATGACTGTGAAAGAAAGGTGACTAGTTAATAAAATTGTAAAAAATTACATTTTTGCCCATTCATTTTATGCTATTAATTCGACTCTAAATGCTACAGCATAACTATAGACTACTGGACATATAGAAAAATCAAAGTGACTTTTTTGCATAAAGAGATAAAAAATAATTTTAAAAGAAATCTGGAAGGAAATGAGATTTTACAAATGGTGAATAGGCTTAAAACCCCTATTTCTTCAGTTAAATCCTCACATCTGATGAACAATTACCACTGGTAGAAAAATCCTTCAAATACACAGAAGACAGGCATAGTAAATGAAGACAAAAGGAATTATTCCCCAAAAGGTAATTAATCCAATAACTGTAGCATACTCTTAAAAAGCCTGAAATTTTTTGTATAAGTCACTACCAAACAATTTAACTCTGAAATAAAATATATATTTTCAAGTCTTCTCAAATAGCATATTTGAAAACAAGGTAATCTTTTCTTGATAACTTAATTTCACCATGATAATAATCCATTATTTTACTGTGCTATACTGGTGATACTCTCAGGTGCTATACAAGGAAGTCAGTTTGCCCCTACATTAAGGAGTTTCAGATTATAGTGATATACTAGTTACTGTACTAGTTTGTTATCAATATTTGTATTTAGTGCTTCTCTCCTCCCTAGAAAGGCTGTCAGCCATCACTGTTCTCCACCTTATTAGCTATATTCCTTTCCAATTTGATTCTTCTGAAGCGAATAACTCTTCTACAGTATGTTATAGTTGACATAGCATCTTAATACTTACTATATCATTTAGTAACTCTTACAATAGCCTTGTAATATGTGGATTATCACTATCCCTATTTTACAGATGAGAAAACTGAGGCTCAGAATGAGTAACTTGAGTAACTTATCAATAAGGTATAGATGATAAATAGCAAAAGTGATGTAAACTGTCAAATTACCTTCTTTTGTCAACACATTAAGCTTGTTAAAAACATTAAATAGGCTGGGCGCAGTGGTTCACGCCTGTAATCCCAGAACTTTGGGAGGCCATGATGAGCAGGTCACGAGGTCAGGAGAGCGAGACCATCCCAGCCAACACGGTGAAATCCTGTGTCTACTAAAGATACAAAAATTAGCCGGGCTGGCGACAGAGCAAGACTCCATCTCAAAAAAAATACAAAACTAAAAAAAAAAAACACCATTAAATAATAGTCAAAGTGGAGCTCATAGGGAAAAAAAGATAAGCTTTGAATTTTTCTGGACATTCATAACATATATACATAAATTAATTAATTAGATAAAACACTTAGCTTACTTCTCCTTTCCTGGCAGTTGAAGCTACCAGGAAAAAAAAAATCACTTCTGGATAAAGAAGATATGAATATATTCTATTTACAATTTCAAAAACCTATGCAACAATAACAATTCAAAACATAATAGCTCAAACTTGCAGCAAATTAAGTCTATTTTTAGGAAAAAAAAGGTTTCTTTTTTCAGATTTGAAGACAACTTAAACATACGAAAGAAATCTGCATTGTGTCATAAACAGATTTTCTATTTTTCCCTCAATTCGCCCCCTTGCAAAGAAAGAGTTAGTTGCTAGAGGACCTAAGGTGTTAATGTAATTCACCAAACAGTGCCTACTGAGACTATTTTCCCCTGGTAGGAATCAAAAACACTAGTCCCTGATCAGAAATCATGCAACCCCTAGGTTTACAGTGGTACCACTAACATTTTGAACTAGATAATTATTTCTTGCAGGGGTGGATGCAATATGTCCTGTGCATTATAGGGTATTTAACAATACCAATAGCATCTCTTTAACCTATGACAACCAAAAATGTCTCTAGACACTGCCAAATTTCCCTTGGAGGTCAAAATCGACCTTGCAGAGCCATTGTTTTAGATGTTAGGGCACTGGATCTTTGAAAAAAGAAACCTCCAACTGGCCCTGTAAATTATAATTTTTTAAAATTTAGATTTTAAAAAATTAGACATTAACAGTACAAGAAGATACCTAAATAATATATTTGCAATCCTTCTTTAGCTTAAAGCATTTTTAGAAGATTTTATAACATGGGTTTCATCAATGCGACTATATATAGTCACCCACTTTTCCCCAAAGTTGGGGAAATGTCCAGTTCTTTCTCAGCTCGGCTAGCAAAATGTCAAATACATACATATACACAAGAATCTAAACAATTCTAACTTCCAAAGCCCAATTTCTTGCTTTACATGGCCACCCTGTGGTTCTTGAGCCATGCATCCTTGAAATTCAAGCTTCTAATCTCCAGATTTCCTCAGCTGGTTGCTGCCAACTAATAGTGAGGTAAGCAGGAAGTAAGCTGATGACCTTTAAGATCTTTTCCAACCCTGATATTCTAATTTTCAGTGATAAAAATGCCTTCAAACTTTTACTTATTGACTCCGAGCTGACCAAACCACCTCTTGAGATTACTGAAGCCATTTATGCTTTTACTTTCTCTAACTTTACGATGAATACAACTGAAAAGTGTATCAGTTATTTACAACATCACTTTTAATATTGGTGATCAGTTGCTTATTGCCTAGCTCAAATAAAAGTTTTAACATGTACACTGATTTTAAAGAAAAAAATTTTCAAGAACCTATGAGCCAATAGCATTTATATGAAAGGGCCACATTAGGCCAATATTGAGACAGAAAGTAGACTAGTGGTTGCTTAGAGCTGGGGGTGGGGTGAAGAGAATGGGGGGTAACAGTTAATAGATACAAGGTCTTCTGAGGGAATGATGAAAATGTTCTAGAATTAGATTATGGTGATGGTTGCACAATTATGTAAATAAATAAACTAAAAACCACTGAGTTGTACACTTTTTTTTTTGAGACAGTCTCGCTCTTCACCCAGGCTGCAGTGTAATGGTACCATTTCGGCTCACTGCAACCTCTACCTCCCAGGTGTGATTCTCCAGCCTCAGCCTCCCCAGTAGCTAGGATAACAGGCACCCGCCACCACACTCAGCTAATTTTTGTATTTTTAGTAAGGACAGGTTTCACCATGTTGGCCAAGCTGGTCTTGGACTCTTGACCTCAGGTGATCTGCCTGTCTAGGCTTCCTGAAGTACTGGGATTACCTAGCCAAGCTGTACACCTTAAATAGGTGTACTTTATGGTATGTTAATTTTACCTCAATAAAGCAAGTTTTTAAAAAGCTAAGAGAAGGAAAAATGAATTTTAATTAACTTTTGTTGATTAAAAAAAAAAAAGAATGTGGGCCAGGCTTGGTGGCTCACACCTGTAATCCCAGCCCTTTGGGAAGCCGAGGTGGGAAGATCATGAGGTCAGGAGTTCAAGACCAGCCTGACCAACATGGTAAAACCCTGTCACTACTAGAAATACAAAAATCAGCCGGGCGTGGTGGCACGCGCCTGTAATCCCAGTTACTTGGTAGGCTGAGGCAGGAGAATCCCTTGAACCCGGGAGGCAGAAACTGCAATGAGCCGAGATCGCCCCACTCAGCCTGTGTGACAGAGTGGGACTCCATCTCAAAAAAAAAAAAAAAAAAGTAAAGAACACATTCTGCAAAGTTTGCCATTTCATGGGCTATATAGGATTTGATTTTAATTCTGACACAAAAAATTATCTTACCCAGAAATAAATTTTAACTTTCCAGAAAATATAAACATATGTAAAAGTAATCACCTTTTCCTAGTAAATTTTTAGTATTAACTTCTAATTTCAAAAACACTTCAGAAAGCCAAATGCTATAGTAACAAAACATCTACAAGAACAAAGCATATGAATATCAACAACAAAAGTCTTTACGGTTTTGTTGTGATGCATTATTTTAAAAACCCATTAAAACATTTTTCATTTATTTTAAAAGTCATCCTCAGACTGTCTCTTAGAGTGGTATTGTAATAATTCTTAAGCTAACAGAACATAATTTAAAAATAGCCAAATTACAAAACTGCAAACATCTACTCTCCCAAACAACTCTCAGTTACACATAATGATCATTTGTACCCAAATCTATCGTGAGCAACGATGATCGCTACGAACTAACATCCATTCCTAGGAAATCCGATTCTGATTGCACTACAAATATAGTCAAACAAACAAATCCCATCATTCCCTCTGTTCCATCATTTAACTGCTTAGAAATCATTTAGGCTCTGAAAATACTTTTTCCAATTAGAACTCTCCTTCGAATTTATAAAAGTGAATATACATAAAAATCTCCAGTTTAGGTTATCGCAATAACATTTCTCAGTATACTACAAGTAATTTATCATGGTATTACTTACTTAAAGACATTTACTATTAAGACTGCCCTTGATTTGACAAATCAGAAATATAGCAATTAAAAACAAAAACAGTCCAAACAATTTAATTCTTCGAAAGTAAGAGCCTCAATAAAAACCAAAAAATAAAGCTGGTTAAAAGAGAATTTAAAAAAATTTTTTTTTTTTGCAACCCAGGTCAGTCAAAATGCTAAAAATACCATCTTGAACTCGGCACATCAACAGACCAAATGGCTAATTATAATGGGCAAGCAAAAGTTCCTAAGTCAACGACCGGAGAGCAAAGGCGGCAGGGAGGGCCTGCCCTCCCTTTCTACCTATGCAGAGATGGAAGGAGGCAGAACTGAAAATTAATTATTGAACAAATTATTTCAAGCTACATTGTCGAAATGCAAAACACTGAGTAACTCTTTGGTTACTCTTCTCTTCCCCGGAGAGAAAAACAAACAAATGTTTAAAGAATTCCAGTAGAATCCAATAGGACTAAGGGCCTGGCTGGAAAAAGAAAAGGAAAGTTTGGGGGCAGCGTCTGAGGGGGTGATGGAAGTTCCAGAGCCCGGATCCCGGAAAGAGGCGAAAGGGTGTCTGCGGTCGCCAACAGCAGGCAGGGAACACAGCTGCCAGCCCCGATCCCCGAGGGAGAGTGAAAGGGAAAAAAGAAGGTGGCGGAGAGAATAGAAGCTTCAGCGCCGGTCAGTTGAGACCGAAACTCTGTCCGCTTCGGGCTGGGGAGAGCGAGGGGGTGGGGTCTCGGTCCCTCTCTCAGCAGTAGGTCGGGGTGAGAGTGGGCCGCGACGCGCGGGGGTCCGTGGGGCACACCTACCTGCGGGTCCCGGGCAGCCGCCCTGAGCGAGGCCTAGTGCATCGCCGCCGCCTCCAGCCCTCCACGTCGCACCGAGGCTGCCGCTCCACGGCCGACGCCTCCCGGCGCCCGGCAGGGCCCGAGCCCGAGCCTGGCTTCCCGCCCCCGCCCCGCGCCGGCTGGCCAGTCGACCCGGGGAGCACAGGGCCGCCCTCTTGAGCCCAGCTCCGTTCGGGGGTGAGAGGCGGCAGCGGCGGCTCCCTCACGTCTCTCCCGGGTGTCCTGTCAGCCAGCAGTTTCCCCCGGGTCCGCAGCGCCGCCTCCGCCGCTGCTGCCACCGCCTCTCCCACATCCCCGGCCTCCAGGGGAGCCGCCGCCGCCGCGCCACGACCACTGCCTCTAGCGCTTCTGCTCCCGGCTCCACTGCTTTCCCTCACCCCGCCGGCCCGGCCGGCTCGGCCCGGTCCGGTGCGGGGAGACAGCGCCGGAGGCCGCCGCAGCCCCCAGCCCACAATCCACCGCGCGGCTCCGCCGGGGCGGGAGGGCCGCGGCCCGGGCCGGGGGGAGCGCCTTCCGCCTGGGGAAAGGGGCCTCGGCGCGGGCTGGCGTGCCGGTCGCAAGCGCAGCCGGAGTTCTACCAGGACGGGGAATGCACCGCGTGGCTCCCCTGCGCCTCCTCTAATAGTCCTACACTCAGACAGAAATCCACGCTGAATTCCACTTTCCCCACCACCCTTCCCCCCTCCCCGCGACTGCCAGTTTTTAGGAACACACAGATGCCTCCTGCTGCCTTCCCTGGGACTGGGACGCGACCCCTCCAGCGTAGCCCTCGCCACCCCCAAGACCAGCTGACTCGAAACGTTCCTAAATCAGCCGGGACCTATTAAAGCAAATACTCCCACGAGATTCCACCTCTCCCCAACCCGCTCGAAGTAAATGCTTTTCAGCCGGTCCCAAATAATTGCCCTTCCAAAGGTTAAAGGTCACCCCAGCCCAACAACCCAATTATCTCCACTGGGGCCTTTTCTGCCACCCTGTCCTCCTCCAAGCCTTCCCCAAGTTCCAGGCATTCTTCCCAGGCACTGAAATCAGTTATTCCTGTTACTTGAGTGAGATACTGGAAGTGTGTATGATCATTAATACCTTCTAATTCTAATTTCAGCCTGGTTTCAGAGGACTTGCAACCTTAAACCAATAAAATACAATCCACAAGAAAGGGAAGGTCTTAGTATATAAATATACATATATACAGTTTTAATATATAAATATATGCTTTTTATTTTTTATATAAATACACACATATGTATATATTTTTTCTTCGAGGAGGTGAGGGAGAGGTGGAATCTCGTGGAAGTATTTGCTTTAATAGGTCCCGGGTGATTTAGGGACCTTTTTGAGTCATTTGGTCTTCAGGGTGGCCAGGGCTATGCTGGAGGGGTCGCATCCCAGTCCCTGGGAAGGCGGCAGGAAGCATTTTTTCCTTTTTAGGGAAAAAAAAAAAGTCCTCAATCATTTGAGTGCTTGTGGCTTAATTTTGGGAAGATTTTATTCAATTTTGAAACTCTTGCCTAAAAATAAATTTCAAGCATTTATAAGACATAGTATGTTTTAACAAATCAAAAGTGAAAATGTTAACTCTTACAGTTGGGGGTTGGAAAAAAAAGTTGATGCAAGTTTCACTTCTAAGAAGTCACTTTGTAAACTGCAAACATAACTTTTATGAAATAATATTTTAACCATCAAAGAGCTGAAGCTGGGGGAAGAGGACAAAAAGTAAGGAAATATCAAAAATAGTTGAGAGAAAAGTCTTAGATTATATTTCTCTAAATTCAGTCCTCTACAATTATGTAATAAATAAGGTGAGAAAATCATTCCTCAGTATGAAATAAATTTAACTATAAAATAATGAAGGTCTCTTAAATCACTGATTGCTTGTAACACCGAATGAGTTTACATAGAAGCAGAGTAGAATAGTGGTTACCAAAGGGTGATAAGGAAAGGGGAAATACTGGCCAAAGGGTTAGAGTCTCAGTTAGGAGGAGTAAATTTTAGTGATCTATTGCGCAGCATGATGACCATAGTTAATAACAATGTGTTTAATATTTTCAGAATAGTGGCCGAGTGCAGTGGCTCACCCCTGTAATCCCAGCACTTTGGGAGGCCGAGGCGGGCAGATCATCTGAGTTCTGGAGTTCGAAACCAGCCAGACCAACATAGAGAAACCTCGTCTCCACTAAAAATACAAAATTAGCTGGATGTGGTGCATGCCTGTAATCCTAGCTACTTGGGAGGCTGAGGCAGGAGAATCGCTTGAACCTGGGAGGCGGAGGTTGCGATGAGCCGAGATAGCGCCATTGTTTCAGCCTGGGCAGCAAGAGCAACACTCCGTCTCAAAAAAAAAAAAAAAAAAAAAATTCGGAATAGCTAAAAGAGTACTTTTTGTTTGTTTGTTTGGGACAGAGTCTCACTCTGTTGCCCAGGCTGGAGTACAGTGGCACAATCTTGGCTCACAGCAACCTCTGCCTCCCAGGTTCAAGCGATTCTCCTGCTTCAGCCTCCAGAGCAGCTGTGACTACAGGGTCGCACCACCACGCCCAGCTAATTTTTGTATTTTTAGTAGAGATGAGGTTTCACCACGTTGGCCAGGCTGGTCTTGAACTCCTGACCTTGTGATCCACCCTCCTCAGCCTCCCAAAGTGCTGATATTACAGGCGTGAGTCACCACGCCTGGCCAAGAGTACATTTTAAATGTTCTCACCATAAAAAAATAAGCTGGGTACAGTGGCCCACGCTTGTAGTCTGAGCTGAAGTGAAAGGATGCCTTGAGACTAGCAGTTTGAGTCCAGCCTGGACAACATAGACAAAAACCATCTCTTAAAAAAAGAAGGACCGGGCAAGGTGGCTCACGCCGGTACTCCCAACACTTTGGGAGGCCAAGGCAGGTGGATCACCTGAGGTCAGGAGTTTGAGACCAGCCTGGCCAACATGGTGAAACCTGGCTCTACTAAAAATACAAAACTTAGCTGGGCATGGTGGCACACACCTGTAGTCCCAGCTGCTCCGGAGGCTGAGGCAGGAGAATCGCTTGAACCAGGGAGGTGAGGGTTGCAGTGAGCTGAGATCGAGCCTCTGCACTCTGCGGCTTGGCGACAGGGAGAGACTCTGTTTCAAAAAAAAAAGAAAAGAAAAGAAAGAGTAGGTGAGGTGAAGGATATGTTAATTAGCTTGATTTAGTTATTCCACAGTGTGTACAGATATCAAAACATCACATTGGATCCTATAAATATATGTAATTTTTGTCAATTTAAAAATTTTTTAATTAAAAAAGATGTGTTTATACTGTGAAAATATTAAGAAAAATATTAACCAAGTTTTATCTAAGGCCAGAAAGGAAAATAATTTTTCTTTATGTCTAAAATCAGTTCATAGATTGTATTAAGAATTGGATTTAGCAAGTTCCTATATTTTGACCTACCTCAGGAAGTCAAAAACAGTTCAAAAACTTCCTTAAACCTGGCTGGTTTGGCCTTTAGAAAAGTATTTGTGTTTATACCCTACCTTGTTCCAGAAAAGATTCCAAGCTGGCGCTTGGATTAAATGACAGCCATCAGGTGTCTCTCAGACACTAGAACAAGACAGTCTGGTTTGCTTCCTCATTATCCATCTGTTGATAACATACCATAAGAAGAAAATACACATTGAGTATTGTGCTTAGTTCTTTCAGGGACCCAGCTCAATGTTTACTTTTACTTTCCCACAGAACAATTCATAATCTTGAATCTAAACAGAAAAGTAAATGCTGATGATCAAATTTGCAAAAAGTTTTCAGAGTATAAATTGGGCAAGCAATTTCATTTAAAGCTAGATACATTTCAAATTAATTAGTATGTTCACTTGCTGTCACTTGAATAATTTCAGTATGAGAACTAAAAGCCAAATCACAAATAAATAGGTATAGATATATTATTAGTGTTCATTTGCAGAAAGCACAGATGATAGAAAATTAAGAAATTAATAAAAATTAATAAATTGATAGAAGTTAAGATTCCATTATTTCCCTCAAAAAAAGTAATCAAGAAGAAAATATTTAGCTACCATGTCACTAACACTGTAGTTGGCATATTTATTATAGCTGTTACCTACCAATCACATGAAAGGTGATAGTCCATCAAGGTTATATATTCTAATTAGAGGGAAAATGGCAAATTTTCTATGCCATAACACCTATAAAAGGCCTATGCTTATGTTTGCTGTGTATTCTGTGCATATTTGTGTGTGGTAGTACTGAGGTTAACATATCTACTAGATCCATCACTGAATACTGCCTTTTTTTTTTTTTTTTTTTGATATGGAGTCTCAACCTGTTGCCCTGGCTGGAGTGCAATGGCATAATCTCAGCTCACTGCAACCTCCACCTCCTGGGTTCAAATGATTCTCCTGCCTCAGCCTCCCAAGTAGCCAGGATCACAGGTGCCCACCACCACGTCCAACTAGTTTTTGTATTTTTAGTAGAGATGGGGTTTCACCATGTTGACCAGGCTGGTCTCGAACTCCGGACCTCATGATCTGCCTGCCTTGGCCTCCCAAAGTGCTGGGATTACAGGCATGAGCCACCACACCCAGCCTGATCACTGCCTTTCTAATGATTTATTTGATAGAAACTATACATTCACATGCCAATATAAATACAGAGGGGAAAGCAGGCACTGATAGAACAAGTAGAAAAGCCATTTTGCAATTTAGTAAGATAGAAACACTAGCTTCTTTTTTCTGTGATAGCAAACCTTGAATCTATCAAATGGAAACCCATCTAAGTTCTTAACCTACTCTACAGCTAAATATGTGTAATTATATTGTGTGTTTAGAATAAATAAGTTACCTTTAATAAGCAAAGTTTATATGCACTCATGAACTGAAGGTGTCAAGCTGATAATTGTTTAATTAGGGTTTGGGTTTTCTATCCAATGTCCTGAATTATTTTATGCATCATATTTGAGCTATTTTTAAATGTTATAAATATATGTTAATATATAATTATATGTCTTATAATTTAAATTGTTTTATAATTTTTATATAGTTAATATATAGTATATAAAAATACAAATGATAATTTATAACAATATGACTCTAAACTGAAACTGTGTTTTGATATTTCTTCATAGGTAATATAGGAAATCAATAAAAAATTAAGAAATTGATAGAAGTTAAGTTTCCTTTATTTCCCTCAAAAAAAAAAAGTAATCAGGAAGAAAATATTTAGCTACCATGTCACAAAGCTGCAATCAAAGCATCCATCAGTCTCTATTCTCATCTGAAAGCTTGACTGAGGAAGAATTGCTTCTAATGTCCTTCATGTTGTTGGCAGCATTCATTTTCTTGCATTTACAGACTGAGAGCCCTGGCTCCTTGCTGGCTCAAGCCTGCCCTCAGATTTTAGAGTCCACCTGCAGTTCCTCATCCTGTGGGTTTTGCTAACACAGCTGCTTACTTCATCAGCCAGTGAGGAATATCTTTTAAAGTCTCTAAAGTGAATCTGCTAGCCAAATGTAGTGATATCCTAGCATATTTTCTATAGCCTGTGGTTTACAAGGAGGTCACGAGTTTCACTCACACTCAAGCACAGGGGATTACACAAAGTGTGAACAATCATGGTTGCCTGTGATGGTAGCAATCATGGAGGGCTACCCTTAAGCCTGTAATTAATACCACACGTATCGGAGTTTGGCCAACCTTGGGCTTTAAACTTTAGCTATGTGACTTTATTCTCAGTCTCTAACTCATAGTTTGTTCATCTACAAAGAGGGACAATAATCTCTTTACACTTTATTTTTCTCCCATGTGAAATGAGACTAAGAATAGACTTGTAAGGATTAAATGAGCATTTTAACACAGTAACTGATAACATGAAATACTCAATAAACACTTGTTAGTTTTCTTTCTTTGTTCCCCATCTTTCTCTCATCTCTTTTTATTTTGATCTTGATCTGTTAGAAGTCCCAGTTGGCACTTCTACCCTTTCAACTGCTACGTCTTCATCCTGGGTCCAGAGTTCATGTACATGTGTGTGTGCACCTGTATCTAGGGCCATTCGAAACCAACTAATATCAACGCCTTAAAAAACAGAATGGATAGTATTGCAAATGTTATCTCCAACTTGAGCTTGGAAAAATTAATAACATGATAAATGCATCACATTAGGAAGATCGTTATTAGACATAGAGGCTTTGAGAGTTAAGAGAACTTTGCTGGGGTTGGCTTCACTTCTCCCTCTGAATGATGTTCAATAGGTACAAGTACCAAAAGACGTGTTCTTGCATAATAGTGTTCATGGGCTCTGAGTTTGTATTCCAGCTTTGCCATATTCTAATTAACCTTGGGTATATTATTTAAGCTCTTTCAAGCTCAGTTCATTATGGGGATAATGATAGTATCATACTTCATAGATGTGCTGTGAGGATTACATTTAGAGTGCACAGTCAGCCCTCCATATCTGCAGATTCCACATCCATAGATTCAACCAATTGTGTATTGAATATATATATATATATTTAAAAATAATTAAAAAGCCAATGAAACAATACAGTATAACAACTATTTACATGGCATTTACATTGCATTAGGTATTATAAGTAATCTAGAGATGACTTAAAGTATCTTGGTTGGGCGTGGTGGCTCACACCTGTAATCCCAGCACTTTGGGAGACTGAGGCGGGCGAATCACAAGGTCAGGAGATCGAGACCATCCTGACCAACATGGTGAAACCCCAACTCTACTAAAAATACAAAAATTAGCTGAGCATGGTGGAGTGCACCTGTAATACCAGCTACTCAGGAGGGTGAAGCACGAGAATCGTTTGAACCCAGGAGGCAGAGGTTGCAATGAGCCAAGATCACGCCACTGCACTCTAACTTGGCAATAGAGTAAGACTCTATCTCCAAAAAAATAGTATCTGGGAGGATGTGTGTAGGTTATGTGCAAGTACTTCGCCATATAATATAAAAGACTTGCTCAAATCCCTGATTTTGATAACTGCAGGGGAGAGGTGGTCCTTGGACCAATCATCCTCAGATACTGAGGGATGATTGTATTTAAATAGCATAATTTAATGCTTAGTTCATAGTTGGTACTTTAAAATGTCAACTATTATAATTATTTATTATAATCTTCACTATCTCATTATTATTAGGAAAGCTATATTAATGAAACCCACAAAACAGGAAGGGGCAAGATTTGATTATAAATGAGGTGGTTGAGGTAAGGCATAAGAAGCCACAAGATCTCAAAAGTCCTTATAAGCCAATGGGCTGCAAGTAAGATCAGGGTCAGAAGGTATAAAAATTGTTAAGTCAAAGCCAGGTTTGGTGGCTCATGCCTGTAATCCCAGCCTTTTGGGAGACCAGGGTGGGAGGATCCTGTGAGCCCAGGTGTTTGAGACCAGCCTGGGCAATTAGTTAGACCTCATCTTTTAAAAGAATTTTTTAAAATTATATATATAGCTGGGCGTGGTGTGGCTCAAGCCTGTAATCCCAGCACTTTGGGAGGCTGAGGCAGGAGGATCATGAGGTCAAGAGTTCAAGACTAGTCTGGCCAACAGAGTGAAGCCCCATCTCTACTAAAACTACAAAAAATAATTAGCCAGACATGGTGTCACATGCCTGTAGTCCCAGCTACTTGGGAGGCTGAGGCAGGAGAATCACTTGAACATGGGAGGCGGAAGTTACAGTGAGCCAAGATCGCACCACTGCACTCCACCTTGGAAAGCATAGTGAGACGTCGTCTCAAAAAAAAAAATTTTACATATTTATATATATATATATATATATATATATATATATATACACACATACAGAGAGTAAGAACATTGGCAGGTCAGAAACTGGACAAATAGGATCTAGGGGCCAAGATGAAACTATGAATTCTCAACCAAACTGAAAAACGCTACCCAAGACACAACAAAAGAGCACATGAAACAAATAATTCCTACTTCAAACACAAGCCTTTTATATACTTCCTGCTGGAGCAGGAGTCAACCACACAGCATATCTAGTACCTGTCTGTGCCATGCCTGGTACAAGCTAAGAGTTCAATAAATATTTTGAATGGAAAACACAGGAGTCGTGTTCCTATAGGAAAATAGTGAATACATTGCTGAGTAGACCAGAGGAGCATGGCAATCAGAGATATGGGCATATCTTGACAAATATAAGACTATTTTCAAATTGGACCATTTCCCTAGAAAAGTAGTTAAATATATCATTTTGTTAGTCCTGCTATCATGTTTTTTTTAAGATGGAGTCTCACTCTTTCACCAGACTGGAGTGCAGTGGCACAATCTCAGCTCACTGCAACCTCCGCCTCCCGGGTTCAAGGGATTCTCCTGCCTCAGCCTCCCGAGTAGCTGGGACTACATGCATGTGCCACCACGCCCAGCTAATTTTTGTATTTTTAGTAGAGATGTGGTTTCACCATGTTGGCCAGGATGGTCTCGATCTCTTGACCACGTGATCCGCCCACCCCGGCCTCCCAAAGTGCTGAGATGACAGGCATGAGCCACCGTGCCCGGCCATGCTATCATATTTTTGCTTTATGTTGCTTTATACAGTATTTGGTTATCTATTCTGCAGAGAATTTGTCTAATGAACTAAATTGTAAATATTTCCAGGGCAGGATTTTCTGTTGTTGTTGCAGCATACTTCTAAAAAATTTCCCTACAGAATCTGGAACACTATATTACATAGCAGACTTTCAGTAGATGCTTGTTGAATTAAAAAATAATTGGCTGGATGTGGTGGCTCACACCTGTAATCCCAGCACTCTGAGAGGCCAAGGCGGGCGGATCACCTGAGGTCGGGAGTTCGAGACCAGGCTAACCAATATAGTGAAACCCTATCTCAATTAAAAGTACAAACATTAGCCAGGCATGGTGGCGGGCAGCTGTAATCCCAGCTACTAAGGAGAATCGCTTGAACCCGGGGGGCGGAGGTTGCAGTGAGCCGAGATGGTTCCACTATACTCCAACCTGGGCGACAAGAGCAATACTCCATCTCAAAATAATCATAATAATTATTATTATTATGAATTACTCCCCCTTAGTAAATGATATTTGGCATAATGAATATTGATAATGTATAAAACTAATGGGTGATCTTGAAATCATTCTTGACTTTCACGTACTACATGTAATTTGTCAGCAAATCCTATTTGTTCTATCTTTGATATACATCTAGACTAAAGACTTCTCACCATTCACACTGCCAGTCTGATCCAAGCCATCTTGCCCACAGGGCCCCTGACTGTGGCTGTTGGACTGTAATATACTGCTCATTACAGAAGGCACAATTCATACAGACAGCAGGGTGAATGATGCTTCTTGGAGTTATCCAGTGCAATGATCCTACTTGCCTGGATTGTTGCAAAAGTCTCCTAGCCCATCTCCGCATTTCTGCCTTCTCCCCACTGGCCCCACCAGTCTATTCTCAAAACAATAGTCAGCTTGATCCTGTTACAACCTAAGTCAGATCATGTCATTCCTTCAGAAGCTCCCATCTCATTCAGAGGAAAGGTAAAGTCTTTGCAAGGCCCTAAATGATCTAATGCCACTGTTACCTCTCTGACTTTATCTGTTCCTGCTCCCCCTATTTCTCACATTGGGCTCCTTACCATTCCTGGGACATGCCAGCCATGGCCCTGCCCCAGAGCATTTGCACTTGCTCCTCTCTCTGCCTGGAATTTCCCCAGATATCCACATAGCTAACTCCCTTACTTCCTTCAGGTCTTCATTCAAATGTCACCTTCTCAGTGAGACATTTCTTGACACCCGTATTTCTCATTACAACACATGCTTTAACTGCTTTTCCACTTTCTCTTTTTAGCCTTTATTATTATGTAACCCTCCATATGTTTCACTTGTTTATTGTTTATCTGTCCCTGACATGAATGCAAGCTCTTTGAGGGCAAGGAATTCTTTTGTTAAGTAGAAAAGTTCCTCTTTAAAGTTTCCTTTCTTGTTAAAGAATAAATCATAAGTATGCTAATAACTCTTTGTTAAGCACTATGCTATGTAGCTGTTAAACATGCCATGCTTACAGGGAAGTAATACATTCCATGTCCTTGTACTTTAAACAAGATATGTGTGCTAGACGTGCTCACAGGCATGTCCCAGCTCTCCGTTGCTTTTACCTGTTTAGAAAAGTTTTAAGTTGCTAGCTAATCAGGTTTTAGTTTACATTTTGAGGTCTGGCTCCAACCAAAGGAGATCAGACACAGCAGTAAGGAATGAATGCCTAAGGAATGAATATATCCGTTTTCCTTTGTTCATTGTACTCTCGTGGCAAGATGGCTATCGAGAGTACCCTTCCTTCAGTCCAGGAAGTAAAAATTGCATTGCTGAAAGATCCTTTGTCTCAGTGCTAATTTTTCTTTGTGGCACTGTTTCCAACATTGAGCATCTGTTTCCAACACCACCCAACACCTGGAACAGTGCCTGTTCAAAGTAAAAGGTCAATAAATACTTGAAATAATGAATGAATGATTAAAAACAAACTAGCTCCTATAAGTATACACCATTTTCTTTCATACACTAAGCAGAATAAATAACCAGTTAGTCTAATGTCTTGAAAACAATCTGCCATTGATATGTTATAGGGCTCAAGATTTTTGTAAACCACTATTAATTTATTATATTTATGATCAAAATGATAGTCTTAGCTTATTTTACATTCAGAGTATTTTAAGTAACAATGATTTAAAAAAAATTTTTAAATATGCAATTCTGTAATGAAGTAGAACTATAAAGATAGAACAGTCGAACATTTATTAGGAAAAAAAATTTTTTTTGAGACAAGTCTCGCTCTGTCACCCAGACTGGAGTGCAGTGGCATGATCTCAGCTCACTGCAACCTTTGCCTTCTGAGTTCAAGCAATTCTCCTGCCTCGGCCTCCTGAGCAACTGAGACCACTGGCGTGCGCCACCATGCCCATCTCATTTTTTTTGTATTTTTAATGGAGATGGAGTTTCACCATGTTGGGCAGGCTGGTCTCAAACTCCTGACCTTAGGTGATCCGCCCACCTCTGCCCCTAAAAATGCTGGGATTACAGACATAAGCCGCCACCCTCCCCGGCCAGGAAAAAAATTTCTCATTTAAAATTTCTCTAGTAAAAGGAGAAATTTTTTTTTAAACTTCTCAAGGAAAATTGTGGGCAATTTAGAGGCCATACATTGCCAGAAAAAGAGAAGCCAGGGTTGGCCTCTCAAAGGATTTTCTCAAGAACCATCTTATACATCAACTGGGTATGTGACACCACCAGCCGTTGCTCAGGAAGAAGCCCCTAAGCAGTAAGACTACAAATTCTTACCCCACTATATAATATTTTTAAATGGAAAAAACAAAATCAAGCAGTGAGGAAAACTTTTACAAGCCAAAATAGAGATAAAACAACCCTGAGCATCATAAAACTAGGAAAATTTAACAACATAATCCAAAGTAAGAAATTAATATAACAATTGATTGCAATTATGTAATGGATATTCCTGGACACCAAAATGCATTATAAAGATCATTTAATTTTCATGTCACTGTCTGGTCATTTTGGTTCCCATTAAACCAGGCAGTAAAACATCTGTGTTTTCTACCCTTACTCTCTTTACTGCTATGAATTCCTGAGCTCTAATAAAAACAAGTTCTCAGTCAGAATCTGGTTTCAATTTAGAAGTCTTACTTCCAAAAATCTAACTTTATATTTAGAATAGCATTTTTCCCTTCCATGCTTTTATTTATTAGCTTTTAAGCCAATATTTAAAATAGAAATAATAAACTCAAAAGAAAGAAAATATCATTGAAATCAGACTTTTAGAACAGTAGATGCCTCTCACTTGACAGATGAGGGCTGAGACAGATCATGTTTTAGTGGTGGCAGCTGATTTCCAATCAGAAACCAGGTTTAAGGACTTTAAGTCTAGTGATCTTTGTCTCAACTATACTGAGGGAATACTATAGCAACAAATAGATGAAAAAGTAAGAATTATGTTAAATGGAATTACTTATTACTTGAATGTTTTCAAAAATGGGATTCTTGTCTCACTGCCCCCAAAGGAAAAGTTAGAACTTTCAGTAAAATGTGGTTTTTCATTACTTGTAAGAAAAAAAACATCTCATAGGGAAGTTTTCTTGGTAACAGATGTTTAATAACTTATGAAATAATCAATATACATTATTATTTTAGATACTCTTTACCAGTTCTTAAGTCCAAAGATAGATCTCATGTTTGGTTGCAAGAATCCAGTATTTTAGAAAATGTATAGCCTATTTTTGTGTATTCTTCCTTCATAAATATGCAAAAGCCTATTTCTATTCTAAGTTTGTCCCAACTTTACTTTGCAGATCAGTATGTATAGCAAAAGAAATAGTAAAATGAGCATAAAGGACACATTTACAAAACATATGTATTTCTGTGTCTATTACAAATTGAAAGATTACTGACAATTTTTCCCCCCACAGATCTCTACAACAAGCATATATCAAATCAATGAGCAAACAAAAACCTGGTATAAATGGCTTTGTCTTTATGATTAAACTGGCTCACTCATGCATGCCAGTAGAGTGCGGCTTTGATTCCAGGTGGTCAGCATATCTCTCTGGTTAGTGGCATCCAAGAAGGAAATTGCTGATTCTTTACTGCCTGCCTGAGCTACCTATATTTTGCTCCAGTATATTGGAGGCTATCTTAGTTATTCACTACTTGCCCCCAGAACAAGGTTAAATTTTGTCAAAATTATGATTCCTCTCAATGGTGGAACCAATATTGTGATTCTCATTCTCAATATTTTATTGTAATGAAGAAGTAGGAAAAATATTTCTACACAAGTACTCCTTAACCCCCAGCACACATCCTGATTCTCAAATAAACATCCAGATATCCATTCACACTCAATGGATATTTATCAAGGGCGTTCTGGGACCTATATGCTAGCAGTAAGCAAGACTGGTTCAGTTCATACTCTCATAGAACTTACAACCTGTAGTGAGAAGAGAGACATTGAACAATTATAGGAATTGTTCCACAACAGTTAGGATATATGTCACAAGAAGGCAGAAGTTAGGAGAGCTTGTCAAGGTGAGTATAATTTAACATAGAGAATCCTTGCCCAAGGAAGCAACATTTAAACTGAAAAATGAATACGAGTTGGCCAGGGAAGGGGAGTAGTGGTGGCGAAGAGGAAAACAGCCAGTAGAAAGCGGCTCTGAGGCATGAAGAACCAGTAGGCGAGTAGAGGAAACAAAGGGCCAATGTGGCTAGCATTAAATGAGACAATTGGGCCAAAGCTAGAGCATACAAGAAGGTGTAGGTCTTGGTGGAGTTTGAGCTTTGTTATAAATTACAGTAGGGCTTTGGGCAAGGAGATGATATAACCATCTTTTTACAAGATCAGTTTGACCCTCTTTGTGGAAAGTCAATTAGTGGAGATGACCAAGAGAAGGTGTGGCATCCGCAGTTAGAAGGCTATCCAAGGGGTCCAGGTGTCAGGCTAAAGTGGTAGTCATGGTGGTAAAGACTAAGAGCAGTTAGACAGATGTCTTCGTTGGCTAGGGCTGCCAAACAGAATACCATAGACTGGTTGGCTTAAACACTAGACATTTATTTCTCACAGTTCCAGAGGCTGAGATCAGGGTGCCAGCGTGGTCAGGTTTCTGGTGAGGGCTCTTTTCCTGGCTTGCAGATGGCTGCCTTCCAGCTATGTCCTCACATAGGTAAAGAGAGAGAAAGAACTTCAGTCTCCTCCTCTTCTCATAAAGACACTAATCCCTTCAGGGGAGCCCCACCCTCATGAATCTTTCTAAACCTAATTACCTCCCAAAGTTTCATCTCCACATACAATTACATTGAGGGTTAGGGCTTCAACATATGAATTTGGGTGGGGGGACACAAACATTCAGTCCATAACAACAAATCAAAGAGGTACCTTGGAGACAGAATTGACGGTACTGGGTGATTGGTTGGACAAAGAAGCTAAGAAATGGGTAGGTATTAAAGATGATTCCTAGGTTCCTGACACAAGCAACTGGAAGGATGGTGCAGCCATTTATTGAGGTATGGAACATTAAGGAGGAAAAGATTTGGCACCATAAGATCAGTAATGGACATGTCCAATTTGCGATGTCTAGATAATAGCTACCTGGAAATGTTAAGGAGGCAGTTAGATATATGGGTGTTGAACTGAGAAGAGAGATCTGAATGAAGGTACAAATTCAGAAGTTGCCAACATGTAACTGAGTTAATAATGGAAAGGGTGGATATGTATGCAGTTCCTGAGGGATGGTACAGAAAGATGAGAAAAGAAGAGAAGAGGATCTTTTTTTCTCTTGTTGTATGGCCACAGATCCATACAACAAGCCTATGTAGGCTGGGCACAGTGGCTCATGCCTGTAATCCCAACACTTTGGGAAGCCAGGGCAGGTGGATCACCTAAGGTCAGAAGTTCGAGACCATCCTGGCCAACATGGGGACACCCCATCTCTACCGAAAATACAAAAATTAGCCGAGTGTGGTGGCAAGTGCCTGTAATCCCAGCCACTCAGGAGGCTTAGGTGGGAGAAACTCTTGAACCTGGGAGATGAAGGTTGCAGTGAACTGAGGTCATGCCACTGTATTCTGGCCTTGGCAACACAGAGAGACTCTGTCTCAAAAAAAACAAGCATATATCAAATCAATGAGCAAACAGAAAGTTGGTATGAATAGCTTTGTCTTTCTGATTAACCCAGGCTCAGTAATGCATGCTGGTAGTGCTGCTTAGATTCTAGGTAGTCAGCATATCCTTCTGATTAGGGGACTAGATAGGTCCTGAGATAAGGAAAAGCAAGCAGAGGAGACTGGAAAGAAGAGCCAGAGAAATAAGAGGAAACCTGGAAACTGTGGAGTGACAGAAGACAAAGGAAGTAAAATTTTTTGAGGAAGGTAAGAGTGGTCAACTATGACAAATAAGATAGGTGCTCTCCATTAGATAAGGCAGCATGAAGGTCATTGCTGATCCTAACAAGACAAGTTTGGTAGGGGTAGAATTGTAAACGGATTGATGAGTTAAGGGCTGTTATGTGGAGAAAAGCAAAGCATGAGTACACTCTTTCTAGAATATTAGTTGTTTAAAAAAAAACGGGAGGAGAGGATATATGGAGTGTTAGGTGGAAGGGGATGTGAAGTCTATGGAGGATTTTATTTATTTATTTACTTATTATTTGTTGAGACAGGATCTCACGCTGTCACCCAGGCTCAAGCGCAGTGGTGCGATCACAGCTCACTGCAATTGACCTTCTCGGCTCAGCCTTCTGAGCTGAGACCTTCTTGGCCCAGCCTCTCGAGTAGATGGGACCACAGGCACATGCCACCACGCCTGGTTAATTTTAAAATATTTTTTGTAGAGACAAGGTCTCCCTGTGTTGCCCAGGCTGGTCTCAAACTCCTGGGCTTAAGTGATCCTCCCACCTTGGCCTCTCAAAGTACTGGGATTGCAGGAGTAAGCCTCTGCATCCAGCCAAGGTTTTCTTAATATGGTAGACATTGAACATGTTTGGACTATGAGAAATACTCTTTTTAAAAAAAAAAAAAGTAACTCCACTGAACATAATAATTTCCCCCATATATTTGTTGCTCGTGTTATTCCATGGGTCATGAGATCGAATGTTATTTTAAACTTTTGATTCAACTTGTCAAAAACACACAAAAAGGGAGAACAATTTATTGCTTCCCGTCATTAAAATGTCCAAGGTTAGGGATGACTTGAGACATGGTGGGATCTGGAGGCCTTAAATGATCGAGCAGGAACCAATCTTTCCCCATTTCTCAGCTTTGCTGTCATTCATTTAAAAATATTTGTTGAAAAGCTACTGTGTCCTATGTTCCATTTTAGGCACTAGAGATGCAATGGTACAAAAAACAAGCAAGTCCACTATCAACCTGCTTCTTTTCAGCATTGTACTGGAGGGTCTAGTCAGTGCAATAAGGCAAGAAAAAGACATTTTTAACAATATTAGAATTGAGAAGAAATAAAGCTTATTATATTTAGATAATACGAACGCATATTTTAAAAATTCATTGAATCCATAAATATATTACTAGAATTAATGAGTTGCTGGAAACAAGGTGTGGTGGGTAGAATTCTAAGTTGTGCCCAAAGATGCCAGTCCCCTAGATGTACAATGTATGTAAATACCTCCCCTTAAGTGTGGTGGACATGTGAATATGATGAGATTTCACTCATCATATTCACCTTTGCCATTTCACTCCCATGATATGGCAAAGGTGAAGGAATTTTGTGCATGTAATTAAGGTTCTCAGTCAGTTGAACTTGAATTCGTTGAAAGGGAGATTATCATGGTGGCCCTTATGTAATTAGGTGAGCCCTTTTAGAAGAGACTCTAGATGTCAGAAACATTAGAAGTCAGAGATTTTTAATGCAAGAGAGATGCTCTCCTGTTGACCTTCTAGAGGTGAAAGGCCATGTTTTGGAGAGGACCACATGGCAGGAAATTGTAATGGCCTCTAGAAGCTAAGCATGGCTGCTGGATGAGAGCCAGTATGAAAAGAGGAAGCTCAGCTCTACACTGCAAGGAACTGAGTTGTGCCAATAACCTGTGTGTTTGGTAGAGGATCCTGAGCCTCAGATGAGATATTAGTCCTAGCTGATAACTTGATTTCAGCCTACTCCTACTGAGCCCCTAAGCAGATTTCTGACACAGTCAATCTGTATGTAGACTACTGACTCATAGAAACTGCTAAGTAATAAATGTGTGTTTTTTAAGAGGCACAATTTGTAACAATTTGTTTTGCAGCCATTGAGAACTAATAGATAAGATCAATATACAAAAAATCAATTATTTTTCTATATGCCAGTAACAAACAGAAAAAAACATTTTTAAACTTTAAGTTAATATTTATAGTTGCACCAAATATCAAATATCTAGGAACAAATATAATGAAAGACTGCAAGACTCCATTATAAAAAATACTATAGAATTAAGAGAAATTAAAGTTAACCTAAATAAATACAAATATATGCCATGTTCATGGATTGGAAATTTTAATGTTGTAAATATATCAGTCTCCCCAAATAAATTTTCAGATCCAATGCAATCCCAATGAAAATCTCAACAGGTTTATTTGTGGAAAACAGCAACCTGATTCTAAAATGTATATGGAAATGCAAAGAACCAAGAATGGCCAGAACACTCTTAAGAAGATGAACAAGATGGGAGGACTTACTCTACTGGTTATCAAGGTTTATTATAAAACTATAATATAATATGTATTAGTATAGTAAAGTAATATTAATATTAGTATAGATAGACTCATCAGAGAGAATAGATAGTCCAGAAACAAACCCTTGCATACAAAGACGCTTGATTTATGAAAAAATGTTACACTACAGAGCATTAAGGAATGGTGTCTTCAAATTAATAGGGCTGGGGCCGGGTGCAATGGCTTACTCCTATAATCCCAGCACTTTGGGAGGCTGAGGTGGGTGGAGAGCCTGAGGTTGGGAGTTTGAGACCAGCCTGACCAACATGGAGAAACCCTGTCTCTACTAAAAATACATAATTAGCTGGGCGTGGTGGCACATGCCGGTAATCCCAGCTACTCTGGAGGCTGAGGCAAGAGAATCACTTGAACCCGAGAGGCAGAGGCTGCAGTGAGCTGAGATTGTGCCATTGCACTCCAGCCCAGAGTTGCAAACTCCAGTTTGCAAACAAAACAAACAAACAAACAAAACAAATTAATAGGGCTGGGTCGATTGGAGAGTCATATTAAAAAAAAAAAACTTGATTCCTACTTTATGTACCACACAAAAAATTAATTCCATATGGATTGTAGATCCAGATGTTAAAAGGAAAATAATTAAGCTTACAGAAGATAATATTGAAGAATGTTTTACTCTAGAACACAAAAAGAACCACCATAAGGGAAATGATGGGTAAATTTGAGCACATAGGAACATTTGTTTTTCCAACGGCAGCATTAAGAGAATAAAAGGGCAAGCCACTAAGTGGGAGAAGGTATTTGCAACACCTGTAACTAAAAAGGGCTTATGTTCAGGATATTTTAAAATATAAAAATTTTAAAATCTCCTACAAATCAAAAAAGAAAAAAATGGGTAACTCAATAGAAAAATGGTCTAGACACTTGAATAGGTACTCCACAAAAAAGGATATACAGATGGCCAATAAACATATGAAAGGATATTCAGCCTCATTTGTAATTAGGAAAGTACAATATGATATACTGTACATTTGTGTTTAAAGACTTGTAGCAGCAAATGTTGCCTAGGATATTCAATAACAGGTACACGCTAGGGTAGTAGAGTAAGTTGATACAATCACTTTGGAAGATAATTTGACAATATCTTCTGAAGTGGAAAATTCATATACTACATGATCCAGCAATCTATTCTCAGGAATACATTCAATAGACATGAAAGCATATATGTACCAAAGACATTCACAATAATGTTGAGTGACAGAAGCCAGACACACAAGAATACATAGTATATATTTCATTCATCTGTATAACTTTAAAAACTGTCACACTATGATGTTATTAGTTAGGAGGAGAGAAGGTACAGTGATTGAGAGAAGCATGAGGGGGTAATGTTCTGTTTCTTCATCTAGGTAGTAGACAAATGGGTGTATTCATTTTAATAATAATTTTTGACCCAAATATTTGTTTTGAATTTTTTTTTTCTATATGTGAATGATGTGTCAATAAAAAAAGATTAAAAAAAAAAAGCCAAGCTTCCTGCCCCCATGGACTTTACATTCTACTGTGAGGATCCCTGCTCTCCTCCCTGTTGGCTGGCTTCAATCTAAGCCTGCAAGTGGTGGCAAGTGGTGGAAATATGGTGACCAGCATCTCCTAGTCTACAACTTCCCACATTCAAACAAGCAGAATTCAAGGCATACTTATCTTAGGAGCTCAGCAAAAGTCCCCGATTGCCTCTGACTGGCTCTTATTGGATCATGTCTTCGTCTCTGTTCCAATCACCGTGACCAATGTGAGACTCTAATTGGCCAAACCTGAATCACAGCCAACTCATAAAGCCAGAGTCAATGGAGTCAGCTTCACCAGAATACAAATAATAAAAATAGGGAAAGATTCAAACAAAACAAAACTGTGGCCCTGTTTCAAAAGAGGAAATAAATGTAGGTTGAAAACCCAACAAATGTCTGTAACAGATCTCCTGCAAGTGAGAACCCAGATTTCCTACTTTGTGTTAGGCCAACTTCCCTTTAATTCTTTCATTTTATCACATGTCTCAGGGATTTGGCTTTTCCACTGCTATCATGATTGCAAATGGACTCTTTTTTTCTTGCCTTTGGTCACCTGAGAAATAGGGTACTCTCTCCTACTCCATCTCTCTTTTTCTGACTTTGAAATAAGACAAAAACAATCAACCAGCCAGATGAAAGTGAATAACAATAACAACCAAAATTTATTTAGAGTTTAATATGTTAAAAAAAATTTTTTTGAGACAAAGTTTCCCTTTTGTTGCCCAAGTCGGGGTTCAATGGTGCAATCTCGACTCCTGGTTGAAGCGATTCTCCTGCCTCAGCCTCTGGAGTAGCTGGGATTACAGGCATGCACCACCACACCTGGCTTTTTTCTTTTTTCTTTTTTTTTTTATATTTTTAGTAGAAACGGGGTTTTACCACATTAGCCAGACTGGTCTCAAACTCCTGACCTCAGGTGATTCGCCCACCTTGGCCTCCCAAAGTGCTGGGATTACGGGTTTAAGCCACCGCACCCTGCCCATAGAGTTTTAAATGTTTGTTTCTGCTAGAAACTACAATCCTAACATAAGGGCTAAAAAAAATAATCAGACCTTGGAAAGTAAGTTCTATTTCTATCCGTCTTCAAAGGATCCTTTGAGATACCTCGGGAAATACCTGCTCTGGTCAGTTTTCTTTACCACCCCATCCCTGATCTGAGTTCTTGAACACCTCTACCCCTGTGTTCACTCAAACTATATTGTAGTTTTCTGTTTACTTATCTGCCTTAAGTGTTGGCTTATATGTTCCTTGAAGGAAGGGTTTCTGCCTTTATCTCTGTATCACCAGTACAAAGCTCAGTGTCTAGGACATACACAGTGAAGGGCCAATAAATATTTTCAGAATGAGTGAGTGTTTCATATCCCAGTTACACCTAAACGTGATAGCAGCCCTGTGAGATAGAGGTGATCAACCTGAGGCTTAGAGAGGTAAGGTAGGTGACTTGCTCAAGATCATAAATAGTAAGTGGAATCAGGATTGGAGCTCAAATCTATCTGATTACAAAGCCTGGGCCCTTGACCAGTGCTTTGGTCAAAAATGTTCATTTATTTGGAATAAGGCTCAAAATCTAGCTGGCAGTAGTTTTCCCTGATTGAATCCTACCTGCCTTTCTAAGCCTTTTTGTCATTTTTCTACCTCACTCATCTTTCCTCACAGCCCCTGAACAGACTTGGGCTTTCCTGCCTCTTTGTTTTCACTGGACTCTTGCAACTCTGCCTACTAAAATCTTACACCTTTGTCAAAGATCAGCTCAGACATCATCTCTTTTACAAAACGTTCCTTTATCACATACCCAGAAGTGACATCATCCTCTTTTGAATTGTCATATTATTTCCTGAACCACGAACATGGCATGTATGACATACTAGCTGTGCTCAAAAGATTAGTTTCCATATTAAACTACTAGACCATGCCTTATCCTCTTTATGGCCCTTAGTATAGTAATTTGCACATAGTAGACTTTTTGAAAATTTGCTGAATAAATTAATGGTGGTAGTGGTGACTTTTTGGTATGCCAACTATTTTCTCCACTGTCTAGGGCTTAGGACTGTGCAAATCATTGTTCAATCTGCTCCCCTCCTTCGTACCTTGTAGGCTGTGATATGGTTTGGCTGTGTTCCCACCTAAATCTCATCTTGAATTGTAGTTCCCATAATCCCCACATGGAGGAACCCAGTAGGAAGCAATTGAATCATGGGGGCAGTTTCCCCCATGCTATTCTCGTGATAGTGAGTAAGTTCTCACGAGATCTGACAATTTTATAAGAGGCTTCCCCCTCCACTTGGCTCTCATTCTTCTCCTTCCTGCCGTCTTGCGAAGAAGGACGTGTTTGCTTCCCCTTCCACCATGACTGTAAGTTTTCTGAGGCCTCTGCAGCCCTGTGGAACTGTGAGTCAATTAAAACTCTTTCCTTTATAAATGACCCAGTCTCGGGCACTTTTTCAGCAGCCTGAGAACGAACTAATGTAGGCTGTATTCTCTCTTGATAACCAAAGGGGTTTTATATATTCAGAACTACCAAATATCAACTTGGCAAATTAAGTATAGATGGGCTTTTGATAGCTGTTAACAATGGGTTTTCACAAGAAGGTGGGAGACATGGCTTTGTGAATAAGTTTTGTTTTGTTTTAATTGAGAAGGAATAGTGACTGGGAGAGGAAAAAGAAGGGAATATATTTCAGGTGTTTCTAGGACTGAGGTAATTTGGTCTGCTAATAGTAAAACCCCAAGTTTATCAGAACCCAATTAACTGGCATTAATTGGCACCTCAATTACACACACACATAAAGCAGAGAAAAAGGGAGAGAGAGAGAGGAGACAGAAGAGAGAAGGGAAGGGTCTGCCCTTAGTAGAGACAAATGACAACAGCAGCAAAATAATATCAGAACAGCATCTAGCAGCATAGGTTCTGCTCTCAATAACAGCATCATTTTCAGAAACAAAGCAACTCAAAATTCTGAATCATGTGACAAGATTGAAAGATAAAAGGGCTTAACCAGAAAATTCATTTAACCAGCACGTGTCATTTCGCACAAACTATGCTTAAGCAGTGTTATATACCATAACTCTATAGTCTTATAAGATTATAGTTATATATCATTATATCATATATCACTATAGTTATATATCACATCACTATAATCTCGTGATATAGAAGATCACATAGAAGTTGTGGGTAGGTATGAATGTATAATCTTCAAAAAACAACTTTCCAACGTTATTTAAGAGTTGCATTATATTATAGCAATGAAACTAACTAGAAGCATCAGGGTATTTTTAAAGAGACTCGAATCTTCAATATGCAGCTGGAGCAGCAGATCCTGGTGTGACTTGTTTTCTGCTAAATTGCAGGCTTCTTCAATGATCAGGTTTCAAATTTCACTGCGGCAACTGACTCAAAGTGATTATTTAGGCTGCAAAAGAGAAAAGAGTATAAAGGCACGTGGTTGAAGTACTGAAAATTGCAATTACAGAGGGCACATGAAAATTGATCTGTCCCTCCTTTTTGTCTGGTTGAATAATACAGGAACAGCAAAATTTAAAATACATTTTAATATTAATGAGAATACCAGAGATGTATGATTTTATGTGGCATTTTTAAGGGGATATTATTCACAACGGCAAAGGAAGCATGGGTGAAAAGAGTGACATAAGATGCTTATATTTACTGAAGAATCACACATTTTAACATTTAATGACAGTCAACAAAATCACATTTCAGGTGATTAGACCCCAAGAACTTTTGGGCTAACACTGGGCATTCTGCTGAAAGAACACGATGGCTATTACAAAAAGTAAGGTTGGAAGCACATTAACATGGTGGGCAAAGTGGTCCTTGTGTCAAATAGTGTTCACATTATGATGATAAGGATAATAGGTAGTGTGTTTGCAGCTACTTCCCCATTATTTGTAAGAAAAATTCTCTGAGTTTCATTTTGTTTTGTTTTTTGCTTGAATTGCCTTCCCTGGGCTCCTTCCAGCTCCCACAAGCACAATTCTGCATATTCAAATTTGTCCTCTTCTTCAAATACCCTTTTAAAAATGCAGTTTAGTCCAAACAGCAATCTCTGACCTCACTACTAAGAAAGAATAATCTTTTACTCTGAATCCCTCCTCCATACCTCTCATGCAGCACTAGTCATTTCCTGCTTTGTAATGTGGCTATGTGTTATTGTGGTTAGTTTCCCCAGCTAGATCTTTAGCATATGGTTCATGATTTATCTCTGTATTCTCTGCATTGTCATAAGCTTTATATAATAAGCAACTAACAAATATTTATAAATAATTATAAATATGTGTTTAATGAATGGAATAGTAGGAATGGAGTTGTATTAATTTCACTTTGTTCTATCAGATTCTCTTTGACCAATGTCTCATCTTTTCCAAGGATAAAGATGCAGTTCTTATGACTTCATGGGCTCAGCATTGCCAGTGTTTAGACAGTGTACAATAGATATGTGCCAGAATTTTTATGTGAGTTAATTTTATAAATTTCACTATATTTTAATGCCAGAAGGGTCTTGCTATTTAGAGGAACTATACATAGGATCCTATACCATTCTTCTGAAATATTTAGCTCCTAATTTGTGAGTTTTGTAAGTTGTAATTTTAATACACAGTGTTTTTGTCTTTGTCTTTGCTTTTGTTTTGTTTTGTTTTGTTTTTAGATGGTCTTGCTCTGTCACCCCAGGCTGAGTGCAATGGCGCGATCTCAGCTCACCGCAACCTCCCCCTCCGAGGTTCAAGCAATTCTCCTGCCTCAGCCTCCCGAGTAGCTGGAACTACAAGCATACGCCATGACACCCAGCTAAGCTTTTTTTATTTTTTAATAGACACGGAGTTTCGCCATGTTGGCCAGGCTGGTCTTGAATGCCTGACCTCAGGTGATCCACCGGGCTCGGCCTCCCAAAGTGCTTGGAATTGCAGTCGTGAGCCACCACACCCGGCCCAAAAAATCTGTTTACAGTAAAAGTCACTCGTTTTTGTTTGTTCGTTTGTTTTTGAGATGGAGTCTCGCTCTGTCACCCAGGCTAGAGAGCAATGGTGTAATCTCAGCTCACTGCCACCTCCTCCTCCCGGGTTAAAGCGATTCTTCTGCCTCAGCCTCCTGAGTAGCTGGGATTACAGGCGTGCGCCACCATGTCCGGCTAATTTTTGTATTTTTCGTAGAGATGGGGTTTCGCCATATTGGTCAGCCTGGTCTCAAACTCCTGACCTTGTGATTAGCCCGCCTTGGCCTCCCAAAGTGCTGGGATTACATGAGTGAGCCACTGTGCCCTGTCAAAGTCACTCATTTTAATTCATGGCACCATATGTTTTGACAAATGCATAGAGTCATATAATCAAGAAACAGTGCCATCACTCAAAAAATTCTCTCATACTGTCCTTTTGTTAGCTTGTTCCCTTGCCCTGATCCCTGGCAACCACCCATCTATCCTATGTTCCTATAGTTTTGTCTTTTCCTGAATGTTATTCAAATGGAATTAGAAAGAATATAGCCTTTTGAGTCTGGCTTCTTTCACTTAACATAATGCATTTGAGATTTATTTATATTGTTGTAATATGTATCAATAGTTCATTTCTTTTCATTGTCAAGTAGTATTCCATAGTATGGAGGTATTCATATTATGGAATATCAAAGGAATATCCTACCATTGAAGGATGTTTGGGTTGTTTCCAAGTTCTGGCTATTATGAATAAATCTGCCATAAATTTTCATGTACAGATTTTTGTATGAACATATACTTCAGTTTTTCTTTGGTAAATATCTAGGAGTAGGATTATTTGGCCATGTGGTATGTGTTTAACTTCATGAAAATTGCCAACTGCCTTCCAAAGTGGCTGCACCATTTTGCATTCCCATCAATAACATATGAAAATTGCTCTATACCATTACCAGCACTTGGTAGTATATGTGTTGTTTTAAAAAAGCCATTCTAATGAGTATATAATAACATCTCACTGTGGATTTAATTTGTATTTCTCCAATTACAAAAGGTTTGCATCTTTTCATGTACTTATTTTGCTGTCTGTATATCTTTGATGAAATATCTGTTGAAATCTTTTGTCCATTTAAAAAATTGAGTCTTTGGTTTTTATGGTTTGATTTTATTTAATACTTTTTAAAATCAAATAGTTAATTTTGTAGAAAAATTAGAAAGTTCAGATAAGAAAAAAAGAGAATTTAAACAACCCACGAATCCACAACTTAAGAGATAACTAGTTTAACATTTTGGTATCTGTACCTTCCGACTATTTGTTAATGCAGATGTACATGTTACAGACATCGAACCTGAAATTCCTTGGCTGCATCAGCCTAAATGTTCTGGCTGAATAGTAGACCATCAGACTCATTTCTACACCTTGCTCACAAAATGCAGCTTAAGATGGGAGAATTTAGTTTCTTCTATGGAGAAGCTAAGTTGCCTTACTTTCTCATACTGACATTTGGTAGTCGGCCAATAAAAAGACCAGTGTACCAACTGATCACCATAAGTGAAACCCACCATTTGACCTGTTCTCCTGACTCCAGCAAGGCCTTCTAATATATCTTTTTAGTTTATTTCTGTCATGTGAACACACACACAAAAAGAACAAAAACCCAAGAATCGCCAGATAATTGGGGAAAGTTCACAACATTAAAGGTAATGAACAAACCAAAAAGGAACTCAGAGGAAACCAAGATGATGCAGGGTACACAAGAAAATTATTTTTAAAAAGCATTTGGGAATTAAAAATACAGTCGCTGAATTTAAAAGCACAAAAGAAGAGCAGGAGAACATTGATGACACCTCCCAGAAAGTCAAACAAGGATACAAAGAGATGGAATATTGGAGAAAAAAAGGTAAGAGACTTAAAGAATCAACCAGTAATTCTATTGTTTAGCCAGTAGGAGGTCCAGAGAGTATTGAACAAAAACAAAGAAGAAAAAAACTATAGCACTGGGAATAAACACAATAAAAGCTTCCAAAGAGAAGAAGAAGGATCAGATCAAAAGAAAGGAGAAACAATAACTTCACACTTCTCAACCTTGTCACTGAATTCTGGAAGACAAAGGACCATTATCTTCAATATTCTAAAGTGAAATTGGGTTTAGCTAAGAGTTTTAGATCCAACCAAACCACCAGTAAAGTAGGAGGATAGAATAAAGACATTTTGGCCGGGTGTGGTGGCTCATGCCTGTAATCCCAGCACGTTGGGAGGCCAAGGCAGATGAATGGCTTGAGCTCAGCAGCTTGAGACCAGCCTGGGTAACATGGCGAAACCGTGTCTCTACAAATACAAAAAAAATTAGCTAGGCATGGTGGTGCACACCTGAAGTCCCAGCTACACTGGAAACTGAGGTGGGAGGATCACCTGAACCCAGGAGGTGGACGCTGCAGTGAGCCATAATTGTGCCACTGTGCTCCAGTCTGGGCAACAGTGTAAGACTCTGTCTCAAACAAAGACATTTCCAGAGATTCAAGGACTCAAAATTTTACCTATATGTACCTTTTCTTAGGAAATGTCTATTTCAGGAATACTGGAGAGTAAACCAAGAAAGAAAAAGTATTCTAGGAAATGAGAGAGCTAACACAGGATAGTGAGGGGAAGTCCTAGAACAGCCATACCCCAAGTCTATGGAGCAGTCACTTCTGATTAGATCAGAACTTCAGAGGGATATAAAAGGAAAGTCTTGAGAAAAAATGGAACTGCTAGGTTGTTGGACGGTTTTATGTTTGGAGATTTGGAAAAAAAAATAGTGCTAGCCCTATGATATTTAGAAATCTTTACATAGTCATAATTATGTAAATACTTATTACCAAATTAATCAAAACACTTTTCCCCTATGATGTTTTTACCAAAAAGTGCTGTCTTATGACATTTAAAGATTATGATAAAGCTATAGTGAGAGGATGTGGGGAAGGGAAGTGGAGATTGAGTAAGAGAGTGAAATCCTCAACTACTTTAACAGGATGTCTGTAGACAGTCTTAAGTTGATAAATCAAGAAAAGCCTGAACAAGCAAATTATTTAAACACAGAGAAGTAAGTAGTAGACGAAACGGCTAAAACATTCTTGAAAGTGGCAGATTGGAGAGCAGTATGGGTAAGAAATGGAGCAGAGGTACACCATTTTCCCTAAATTTTTTGGAATAATTTTTAAAATACCATGTGCAAGCCAGACATGATGGTACATGCGTGTTTTCCCAGCTACTAAGGAGGATAGGGCTAGTGGGGAGGATTGCTTGAGCCCAGGAGTTTGAAGCTAGTCTGGGCAACATAGCCAGGCCCTCTCTCTACCAACAACAACAAAAAACCCAACCATGTGCATATATTACTTTGATTAAAATATTATTTTTAACATATTTGCACATACTTTTCAGATAGAGTTGGAATTCTAACTCTATCTAAAAGACCTAACATTTTTAAAAAGTTTTTGCTATCTACTGTAAAATTGTCTTCCAAAAGTTACAATCACTTACACTCCCACCAGCGGTGTATGACCGTACCCATTTCTCTGTATCTTTGCTAATCTAGGTTATTTTTTTAAATCTTGGCCAGTTGGCCAGGCAAAAAAAAAAAAAAGTCTCTTACCACTATTTGAAGTGTGTTTTCTTTATAAGTAGGTCCTACTTGTAGCAAAGGCTAAGTGGCATTCTGTTTCCTTCCTTTTGAATTCCTGGATTAATACTTGATGAAATTACAAATCTTCTACGTAAACATATGTATTAACATCTAGATTCTGGACCTAGAGGGAATTAAAAAATTGTCTTCATTGTGCAGTAACATAAAACACAGGACAGCTCAAACTGAATTATTTAACTGCTTGCCTGAACAAGTGTGTTGACTTCCTTATTTCTATTAATGTCCCTAGTAATCTTTGACCTTTTCCTCCATATTCAGTCAGTGAATTAATTAAATTAGACTTAACTTAGACTTCCATATCTGTTGTTTCCATCGTTACTCTTACCACTCAAATGTTGCTATTGCTTTTAGGAGAATTTCAATAGATATTTCCAAATTACTCTTCCAAGGGATTTTACGTGAACTTATATTTCTGCCAATAGTGTAGAAGAATGTGTCTTCAAACTGTCAACAACAGTTGGTAGTAACAAACTTTTTATAATTGTCAATCTAATAGGTGAAAAATGGATGGCACTTCATTGTTATTTTGATTTGTATTGCTTATGTATGTAGATAGAATATATTTCTGCCTAAATCTCAATAACTAGCATTAGCTCATATGGGGTCTAGCAATGCCAACATTTCGCTTTGTAGCCTTTGCAATGGAAGGCAGGGAGAAAGGAAGCTGGAATGGATGCTAAAACCATCAACATTTTTTTGATTTATGACTTTTGGGTTTTATAACCTCCTCTACACTAAGACTGAAATTGCACCTGAGTTTTTTTTTTTTTTTTGTAGTTTTTTATTATAAAAACATTCTTCAAATACACAAAAGTAGAATAGAATAGTGAACTTTCATGTAACTATCACACAGCTTAAAAAATTATTAGCAGTCTCTCTCTCTCTCTCTCTCTATATATATATATAATTTCATCTATCCCATGCCTAATTATGTTTCTGAAGTTTTCTAAGAAAATCTCAAGTATCATACCATTTCACTCATTAATACTTTAATATATTTCTCTAACAGGCAAGGACATTTCATTGACTTGTAATATATACATTAAAGTATATGGCTCAGCCAGATGCATGTAATCCTAGCGCTTTGGGAGGCCTAGGTGGGAGGATCCCTTGAGTTCCAGGAGTTTGAGGCTACAGTGAGCCATGACTGCACGACTGTACTCCAGCCTGGTTAAGAGTAAGACTCTGTCTAAAAATATACATATTGCTCAAATAATTTTCACAAAACCACATCCCACATTAGGAAATAGAATATTACCAACACTCTAGAAGCCCCCTTTTCATCTTCTCTAAGTCATTACTCAGAGTTAACCACTATCTTGACTTCTATCAGCTTGAATCAGTTTTTCCTATTTTTGAACTTCATATACATATAAGTGCATTACAAACTTTACATATATAAATGGTATCACATTGTTTGGTGTTTGGCTCACTTTACTCAACATTATGTTTGTCGAATTTAACCATGCTGTCCTGTGTAGTAGTAGTTTGTTCATACATATCACATTTACTATAGTATGTAGATTATTTACATGCTATGAAGACTCTCTATTTCATTGTATGAATATACCATAAATTTTAACTTACTGTTGATGGGTATTTGGGTTGTTTTCCATTTCTGGCTATTGAAAATAGTGCTTCTGTGATCATTCTTATACAAGTCTTTTGCTGCACATATGTCTGCATTTCTGTTGTGGGAATTGCATCACCAGATCATGGGTATGCCTATATTCAGTGTTAGTAGATGCTTTCAGTTTTCTAAAATGGTTATAGCAAATTACATTCCCACAAACAGTGTATGTGAGTTAACAATTGTCCCACATCATCATCAGCATTTGGCATTGTCAGCTGAGAAATGGCCTCCAAGGAGATTATCATGTAGAAAATGTATTAGGGGTTGCTCTTGGGATTAACACCTGTGGAAGTGATAGGGCAGAGGCAAAAGTAGACAGAGGCAGAAGTTGGGCTGTGACGCAGTTTCAGCTAATGCTTCAGCTGACCCCATAGAAAACCCCTTTTTTTGTTGTTTTGTTTTTTTGTTTTGTTTTGTTTTTTTGAGACAGGGTCTCACTCTGTCATCTAGGCTGGAGTGCAGTGGTGGAATCACCTCCCAAGAGCCCATGCTTTTAAGACCTTTCATAGCCTGCACTCTGCCACGATGGTACACTGTTTATTATTATTACTATTTTTTGAGAGGGCGTCTTGCTGTATCACCCAGGCTGAAGTGCAGTGGCATGATCTTGGCTCACTGCAACCTTGGCCTCCTGGGTTCAGGCATTCTCCTGCCTTAGCCTCCTGAGTAGCTGAGATTACACGCACTCACTACCATGCCTGGCTAATTTTCGTATTTAATAGAGATGAGGTTTCACCATGTTGCCAGACTAATCTCAAACTCCTGACCTCAAATGATCCGCCTACCTTGGCCTCCCAAAGCACTGGGATTACAGGTGTGAGCCACCACGCCCGGCCATGGTACACTGTTTGTATCTAACATATTAGCACTAGATGCTGATGATGAAAGCTGGCTAAAGTCAACCAGCCGAGTCGTTTTGACTCCACTCCTGGTTGTTTAGTGCCTCTTCAGTGGTAGATGGTGTTTGCTGGTAGGCATTACCATGTGATGATCACGCCCACTTTGTGCCTCTTCCCATGTAGCCCTTCTTACCCAGAACTTCTTGTTCCTGATCTGCCAAGCTTTCCTCTTCTAGGCCATGAGCAGCTTGGTTTTAGAAATCAGATAATCCATTATTTGCTAGAATGGTTTAAATAAAATTTATACTTGAAAGAAGAAATGGGTCTGAGTTGCTGTGAGACACTAACAAAGCTTGTATTAAAACTCTCCATAATATATTTGACTTCTTAAAAAGCCGGGCTATACTACAGAGAACATTTTCAAAAGAAACAGCCAAATTAAAATTATAGAAGGTTTTTTGCTATCTTTAGATTCATGTTTTAATATGCTGAACTTTCTTTTCAGCTAAAGCCCTTAGACAACTGGCAATAGCAATTTTCACTGTCTAGGACATGGTTTCTCCAACTTGATATGCATGAGAAGCACCTGGAGCTCTTGTTGAAATGCAGATTAAGATTCAGTAGCTCTGGGCTGAAGTCCAAGATTGTGCATTTCTGTTAGGTTGGTGCAAAAGTAATTGTGGTTTTTGCCATCGAAAGTAATGGCAAAAACTGCAATTTTGCACCAACCTCATCACAAGCTCCCAGGTGATGCTGATGTAGCTGGTCTGTGGAGTGCACTTTGAATGGCCAAGTTCTGTGGCTTCTTGACCTTCCCCGCAACATGAAATATACCTTATAACAAATTCTAACCTGCTTTGATCCTTTGGGCTAAAACCAATCCAAACTTTAAGATGTTCAAATTAGGGTGGTTAACTGATCGCATTACATGTTCTGCCCTGCAAATTAGAATGGGGACTTAAAAGAAATGAGGAATTAAACTATAGTCAAGTATAGATTTTAAAAATAGTTGAAAACGTGACCCACACTCTCCATATTCATTCAAACTCTCTATGTCCTTTGATTTAAGCAGTATTCTTCTCATACCTTAACCTCTTCTTAATGAATAGATTTAAAAAGATATATCAATGGAAATGATGTGTTAAACAACTTATCTATTGACATAGCAAATAAGTAGAATTATTTTAGAAAGCTATTTAGTAATCTGTATCAAGATGTTGTTTTTTATACCAAAATTGTTTTAATGTTTGTTTTACCCCACATTCTCATTCTTGATAATTTATTATACAAAATTATAATATTTGCTGAGCATTGCCACATGCTCTTCACTGTAATGGATTGTAGATTAACTTGCAGTAAGGAGAAAAGCACTTTCCACAAAGATATTTATTTCAGTATGAACTAAAATGAAAAACGTAGGAAACTAAATCTTCAACAGCTGGGTAAAATTTTATATAACAACTCAAAGGAATAGTTCAAAACATTAAAAATGTATAAATTATAAAATTGTGTGTTAAATGAGTGCAAATAAAAAACTGTAGAAGGAAAAACGAAATAAAAGTTAAAGAGGTGGAATTTTAAATAATGCTGAGAAATGCTGAGTATATGATTGCTGAGAAATGCTGAGCGTATGATAAAATACATTGTTTGCTGAGAATTATGGCAAGGAAAACCTGGCAGCCCCCATCCCCCCTCACCAAGTGGAAAACTGCTTGTGGCATTCTAAAGTGGAAAAACAGTGTATGTATATCATATAGCAGTTAAAACAATTATTTAAGCACAGGATGTGACCCTGCGTCTGTGGCTCCCTCATGGAGAATACTTTCTAGTTTGTCCTTGATCAGTGGTAAGCAGGCACCTGCTGCCTACCTAGTTTATCTTTGTTCAGTGAGAAAACACAGAACACCTGTTTATTAATAATAACCACCTGTTCTGAGAGAGTAAAGACGTGGATCAGAGCCTGCTTGAGACCCTCAGCGCGGAAGGCTGTTGGCCCCAGATAGTCCCACTTTGCTGTTCTATCTGGGTGTCTGCTTCTTAGTGCCTTCAGCGTTGCCTGGGTGAGGGTCTCTATGGCCGAGCTGGTCTTGCTAAAATAAAATGTTGCCTTAAAAGTTATTTGAAAAACTACACACACACACACACACAAATACAAATGTGTAGAAGGATCAGATAATACAAGGTTTCATTTCATTTATTTGGCTATTGAGGCAACTTTTAAAAAGCCTTCTCTTACACCGACAAAAATACTCTTGTCCTTTTCTGCTTTCATAAGCTGCTTCTTCCTGTCTGTGAATGCAGGTAGGAGATTTTGAAGTGGCAATCTGGGGCTCTCCTGTGGTTTACAGTGAAGACAATAACTCAGTTTCATTAGGAGGCTGGCAAATATTTTGCAGATATTTTACAATTATATCAGCCATGACAATGCCATAGATTCTATAAGGCTAAAAGCCAGGCAGCAAGGTATTTGTCTTCCGGCTATTTTTGCTTAGAAGCTATTAGTGTTTGGTCTTAATTTTCTTATATTATAAACTTTTTGGATATTGACTATTTAGTTGTAAATATCAGGTTGTTTATATTTGAGTTTATTCAACATTGGAATCCCTAAGGAATTCTTGAAGTTTGGTAAATTCCCAGATACAAAGGCACGATTCAGGGAGAGGGGTTTAGAGTGGTGAGTACCCTTTGCAAGAGGATAATGGTGAGCAAAACCTACTCTTAAAAGTTGTGTGTGGGGGTTGATCACAGTAGCTGATGGGTGGCGAATGGTCTCAGGGTGGGAGTGGAGAGTGGAGAAGGGGAAGAGGAGCTCTGGGGTATAAAATGATGGGCTCTATACTAGCACCTCATTCTTGATTTTACAGGGGAGGGAAAGACTTTTCCTCTACCCTCCTAGGTTTAAAATTTGAGTCTATGAAACAAACTGACAATACACCGATGAACAGGAGAAAAGGTATACAAATTTATTGCATGCATGGGGCATCACAAGAGAAAAAAATGAATATGCAAAAAAGTGGTTAGATTTGGGAGCTTACTGTCTTTGTAGGGGAAAGAGGAAGAAGGATATGAACAACTTAAGGGACAGTAAATAATTTGGGGGAAAGAATGAGCCCTAGGGAGATGGAATAGTTTGTAGCAAACTATTACATTCTGTTACAGATGAAATAGAAGTGCTGTCCACTTCTAGTCTTCTGTCCTATCGTAACAGTCAATCTTCTCTGGTTGATTAACCTCCCAGGGAGGGGATTAATGACAACGGAGTGCCTTTTGGAGGATCTGTCTTTAGGCAGGTAAGGAAGAGTTCAGAGAAAGCCTTTCCTTGCATTTGCTGTTTTTCAAGTGTCTTCAGCTTAAAATAATCAGTATACTAAAGTGGCATATTTTGGGGAAGCATGTTCCAAATGCCTTTGCTTTTATTTTTCTGAGTTTTGGAAATATTCTTCCTTTTCTTGGGTACACTGTCCTCACCAAGAAGATAGAACAAACAAACAATTCAAGCTTTTATGCAATGAGAGGGACACTCTGACTGTGCTAGGCCTGCCCCCATTTTTGGCATCCTGCAAAAATCCCAAGGAAAGACCTGGGATTTTTTTTTTTTAATGGAGTTCTGCTCTTGTTGCCCAGGCTGGAGGGCAATGATGACACCGTCTTATCTCACTGCAACCTCCGTCTCCCAAGTTCAAGCGATTCTCTGCCTCAGCTTCCCAAGTAGCTGGGACTACAGGCATGCACCACCATGCCTAGTAATTTTTGTATTTTTAGTAGAGATGGGGGTTTCTCCATGTTGGTCAGTCTGGTGTTGAACTCCTGACCTCAAGTGATCCACCTGCCCGGCCTTCCAAAGTGCTGGGATTTCAGGTGTGAGCCACTGTGTCCAGCCAGGAAATCGGGAACAAGGTTCAGGAATGCTGCCCTGAAAATGATCAGTTGTGGGTTCTTTTGTTTTTTTGGGGGGTTTTTTTGAGACAGAATCTTGCTCTATCACCAGGCTAGAGTACAGTGGTGCGATCTCGGTTCACTGCAACCTCCATCTCCTGGGTTCCAGTGATCCTCAGCCTCCTGAGTAGTTGGGAACTACAGGTGCACACCACTACACCTGACTAATTTTTGTATTTTTAGTAGAGACAGGGTTTCACCATGTTGGCCAGGATGGTCTCCATCTCCTGATGTCGTGATCCGCCTGCCTCAGCCTCCCAGAGTGCTGGGATTACAGGCATGAGCCACCATGCCTGGCCAAAAATTATCAGTTTTTATTCTCAAATTCTTTCACCTGCCTAAGTCTTGCTAGGGGCGTGGAGAATACATAAAGATACACAGAACTAGAAGGATGGAGTAAGTAATAAGCCTGTCATGGGAGATTTCCTGAAGGTTGCTCTGAATTAGCTAATTTGTGAAACATTGTGGCTAACTGCTGAAGAGAGGTTGCTCTTATAATCAGAGTTATGGCTATGCCAATTCCTTGTGGGACCATTCATATGGATGAGTTTGGCTCTCTTGTTCTACATCAGTGCCTCCTGGTTTGCCCTCCTCTTTACACTTGTGACACACAGAGGTAAAGGCAGGTGGGGTTGTGCTTTCATTAATTTTGTATGGGAGGAAGCAGTTGTTTAGTGACCTTGGAAAAGCCCAGTGCTGATGTTTTACAGCAGGTGGCAGCCTTTCCCTGGGAGAGAAGAGAGAGCTAGTCTGATTTAGTACAAAATTGTTTTGGGTTTTATTGCTTTTGCTTGCTAGAAGTGTCAAGTGACCATCTGACCCTGAAGTTGAAATTGGCTTTATCACAGAGGGAAGAGGAGCAGAGACCCTAAACCCCAGAAGGGGAGTATAAACTCACTTCTGGGGCTCAATCCCACAGCTGCTGCCTCTGAGGAATTCAGTGGCTAGCCTCAGGGAGTCTGGTCGAGTTCAGACACCACATGGCATCTCTGAGCAAGGGCCCACAGGGAGACACGGAATTACCCCAAAGGCACAATTGGAGCAGATCAAGAATTATCCTGCTGTATTTGTGAAGGAGGGTATTTGACAGTAGAAGTACCCCCTTTCCATTCCAGATGTGTAAAGCAGCCTTTTAAACTAACCTACCAAATGATTTTCTTAAGGTTATTAAGTTATTTGCATTCACATTTGCAAAGTGCTTAATAGAAGAAAAGGCAGACTTGGTGGAAAAGCTTGATGCTGGAAATATATTCCATTTGTTTCTGATTTCTTTTTTGTCCTTTTTTTTTGAGACAAGGTCTCACTTTGTCACCCAAGCTGGAGTGCAATAGTGCAATCTCGGCTCATTGCAACCTCCGCCTCCCGGGTTCAAGCAATTCTCATGCCTCTGCCTTCCTAGTAACTGGGACCACAGGCGCCCACCACCATGCTCGTAGCGATTTTTTGTATTATTATTAGAGACGGGGTTTCACCATGTTGGTCAGGCTGGTCTTGAACTCCTGACCTTAAGTGATCTGCCTGCCTTGGCCTCCCAAAGTGCTGGGATTACAGGTATGAGCCACTGTGCCAGGCCTATTTCTGATTTCTTAATGGTAGGATTGTATGTATCATCTATCAACAAAGTGCTATGTGGAAAACATTATTCAAAACTTAGTAGAATTGAGGAGACATTGACAAAAGTCCCTATTGATGAATCTACTTTGTGCCTAAAGGAAATCAGGGTGATTAGACAGGGATAGGAGCACTCAGAAATCAAGGGACTAGCTGGCACTATTGAAATTTGTTAAAATTGAAACTAAAAATTCAGTTCCTAAGTTGCACTAGCCACATTTCCAGGGCTCAATAGCCACATGTGACTAGTGGCTACCATATTGGACAACGCAGATAACTGACCATTTTTATCATCACACAAACTTCTACCGGATAGCACTGCACTAGAAGAAAAAGCCAGGGTGTGTGGCCAAGTAAAAATGTGAGTAGTTAAGAACAAATGAACCGGGTATGGTGGCTCACGCCAGTAATCCCACCACTTTGGGAGGCCAAGGCAGGTGGATCACCTGAGGTTGGGAGTTCAAGACCAGCCTGACTAACATGGAGAAACCCTGTGTCTACTAAAAAAAAAAAAAAAATACAAAATTAGCTGGGCGTGGTGGCACATGCCTGTAATCCCAGTTACTCGGGAGGCTGAGGCAGGAGAATCGCTTGAACCCGGGAGATGGGAGGTTATGGTGAGCCAAGATGGTACCATTGCACTCCAGCCTGGGCAACGAGCAAAACTCCGTATAAAAAAAAAAAAAAGGCCGGGCACCATGGCTCATACCTGTAATCCCAGCACTTTGGGAGGCCGTGGAGGGCGGATCACAAGGTCAAGAGATTGAGACCATCCTGGCCAACATAGTGAAACCCCATCTCTACTAAAATACAAAATTTAGCTGGGCATGGTGGCGCATGCCTGTAGTCCCAGCTACTCGGGAGGCTGAGGCAGGAGAATTGCTTGAACCCGGGAGGCAGCGGTTGCAGTGAGCCAAGATCGCACCACTGCACTTCAGCCTAGCACCTGCTGACAGAGTGAGACTCTGTCTCAAAAAAAAAGAAAGAACAAACCCTCTCTGTGATACTAATTACTGAAATACTAATTCCTAAGTGTGGCAGGAGTTTTAAATAGAGTATCTCATATAATCCTCATGTTAATCCACAACCACAGTAATGCTGCTGACATTTGTTGAAACCTTTTTAGTACTGTAGGCCAGGCACTAAAACTTCTGTTGTAATCACTGTTGGGGCTCAGAAAACAATACCCTAAAACAAAGGCCTCAGAAAGTAACCTCAGAAACCAAAGGTTTTCTTTGATCATCTCATGCCCTCCTCTCAATCCATTCTCCCCCGAGGCCAGCCACAGAAACTAGCATCCCTCTTCTCCAAGGTGGGTCATAGAAACCAGAACCACTTTCCCCAAAGCTAGTCATAAAGCCTACAATTTTACTCTAACTTTCCCTCCACCTTTTGTGTAAAAACTGGCCATGAAGAAATTATCTGACCTACCTTATTTGACTGTAGGACATAAGATCCTGGTTCCAGAGAGGGTCCTGTCCCACACCCAGAAGGAAGGAATGCATGCTCAGAGAGACCAAGAAGAATCTAGACAGACAGGCCTTGCTGGGTTTCCCCATACAGGCCATTAGCATTAGATCTTACGCTTTTTGTCCAGTCATATTCCTACACTGCTGGACATACTTTATTGAACCTAAGTATACAAATGACAATTTCCCTTGTGTGTTTGGGTCTTCATTCTGAAGGTTCCTGTGTATTCCTGTTAAATAAAATTGAATGTCTTTTCTCCAATTAGTCTGCCTTTTATGAGTTGGTTTTTCAGTAAACCTTCAGAGGACCAAGGGGAAAGCTCTCCTTTGGCTCCTACATAACTTGCTGTTCTTTGCAAGAACCCAGTCAGGTCAGTACTATTATTGTTCCTATTTAACAAATGAGGAAACTAGAGTAGAGAGGGACTTTAGTAACTTATCCAAGGTTACCTGGCTTGTAAGGAATAACTGGGACTGAAAGCCACGTTTTTCTGGGTTGTAATAATTAGAGAGAAGGCAAGCAGGGAAAATGCCTAGAGCTCTCTGTATGTGAGTCAAATTTGCTTTTAAGCCACTTTCCCCTAGACAGGCCCACCTCTTAGATTTTCTGTCACAGAATTGTCTTTCTGGCTGAAGAAGAAGGCATGATGCCAACTCTGAGAGAGTAACAATGACCCCCTGTGAGTCAGGATGTGAGCCGCTTCCTTCCCCCAGAGCAGAGTCTGCTGCTGCACAAGGCAAGTTGGTTTCTCAGAAGCTCACCTTTGTAGAAGCAAGTCTGTTTCAGTGAAATTTTTGAAGTAAAATATTCTTGTTTAAGATGAAAATGAAGACTAGAAGTATACATGGGAGATGCTGTTTTCTCTAGGTGGTGAGATTAGGAAAAACTGTTTTTCTGTTCATCTGTATTCTATAACTTTTCTACATGAATACATCTAAAATACGTTTTTGATTTTTTAAAAATCAAAGCCAGATACTGCATGGGAAAAATTGTGCATTGGCTTTTGTTAATAGACTTTTGATAAGATAATAACTACTTTAGTACTAATAGCCAATAAAAATACTTTGGTTGAGTGCTAAATACTTTAAACAATAGCAGGAGAAGTGTGAAATTTAATTACAAGGTTAAAAAGGGCACTAAAGAATGTCCAGGTACTCAGTGCTTCTCTGTAGATGGGGCACAGTTGTTTTGTGTTCATGGCCCGGTCTTTCTTTCTTTCTTTCTTTCTTTTTTTTTAAAATGGAGTCTCACTCTTGTTGCCCAGGCAGCAGTGCAATGGCACGATCTCGGAGTACCACAACCTTTGCCTCCTGGGTTCTAGCAATTCTTCTGCCTCAGCCTCCTGAGTAGCTGGGATTATAGGCACGCACCACTATACCTGGCTAATTTGGTATTTTCAGTAGAGATGGGGTTTCTCCATGTTGGTCAGGCTGGTCTGGAACTGCCGACTTCATGTGACCTTGGCCTCCCAAAGTGCTGTGATTACGGGCATGAGCCACTGCGCCCCGCCACGGCCCAGTCTTAAGTCACACAGTTCAAAGTGAGGCACAGGCTGGTAGATAAAAAACAGGGAAAGTCTGTGAATGCCGGTATTACTTTTATCATCAATTAGCAACAAATGGTCTCTGAAAACGAATAAACTTGGCATGGGGAAAGAGAGAGGTGATCTTTTCAAGCTACAGTACATGTTTGTTCTTCCCTGGTGAGCCTCATTAAGTAGAAGCCATGTTACTGAGAACGTGCAAATGTAAACAGTATGGAAGCAGAAAAAAAAGAGGCTGAGAACTGGTCAGTGCTTGCTAAGGTTCTTTTTTCCTACAAAATTCTAAGATTTTGTGATCGTAGTATGTCTTTATATACTTTTGAAAAGTTATGTATTCTTAAGTGTCGATACATTTTAAAGCTAGTTTTCTTTAGTTAAATTAATGTGCTGCTAAAGGGTATCTTAGACTAGTTAAATTTGTAAGTGAGTCCATTACAAAATGCTAGTCAAATGAAATGGTAGTGAAAAACATTTTCAAATACCTAAGTATTCAGACTGAGTACGGTTTATAGGATCACTCACTTTAATGGCCAAATAGAGGAATTTTAAGTACAAAAGATAACTCAGAGAAAGAATCAAGTGATAACACAGCACCAAGGAATCAAGAAGATATCCCCCACCTTCCTCACTTCCCCATCTCTCAGGGTTCCATTTAAAACCAATCCCTGCTTACCTTGGAATATAATTTAAGCGAGGTGGCTATAGTAGTAAAGCTAAGGAGAATGAAAAACATGTGAATTCGTGGCGGTTATCTGTCTAGGCAGACAGTTGGAGACAAGAAAGAACGAACTGAAAAAGGGCAACAGACTCATGCCACAGGTGGTGCATGCAGCTGCGAGGACTTGGGTCAGCCAAGCCCTTCTCAGAAACACAGAGAAATATTCAGCCTTGTTCACTCTCATTCCCTGCAAGAGGACGGACCTGGCAGCCTTAAAAAGGAAGAGTTCTGGAATCAAACCAGGCTCTTTTGTGTTTCCTGTTTGGCTGAAAGCAATCTGAACAAAATCATAAAATCAACTCACTTAAAAAATTTTATATATATATATGTATATATATATATGTACATATATACATTTTATATTGGCTGATTATGCCAAATAATCTGCCTTTACCAACTACATTGTCTTTGCAGATGACTTGGAGCTACCTGTTTGTTATCTCTTTTCTGTACTTCACTGTTAGATAACTTTTCTTTTTGTATGTTGGAAATAACCACACTAGGGTCACTGATCTGACACTGCAATATGTTTATTCTTGGTCTTATGCTGCATTTCTAATTTCATAAATAAGGCTGTATTTAGGCTTTGGTTTATCGAATTCGGTTTACAAGGATATCCTTCACTATTTTATTTCTACCCTCTGGCTTCTCATGGATGTGTGCTTTGCTCAAGTGTCCCCAGAGACCTGGAAGAACCAGCTAGAGGGATGATCCTTGAGTTGCTGGTTGCAAAGATGTTTACATGGATTATCTGAAACATCAGACATTGCATCTCATTTATGGGATGAAAAAGCTTCAAGAAAGGAAGATAGGATTTAGATCTTTCATTTTTCTTCTTTTGGACATTAAATGCAAAGATTTGAGTTAATCACCCTCCTCAGATCACTGTATGTGATCATCCATGACAGGCCTTTTCTTGTTTTATTTTACTTCATTGTTTTCCTCCTTGATTGCCGGCATTGGCAGTCACTCTGATGTATATAATAAGTGTTTGGATATGAGTGTATCCCCCGGTTGTTTTTTCTATAATGCTGTTTTATGAATATATGTGTTAAATCTATAATGTTCAATGGCTCTCATTCTGTTTCTTGCTTTCTGATGCAATGCTGTTTTTAAGCTCTATTCATGTTCCATGTTCCTTTCTGCACATCTAGTGCATTTCTTCTAACTGCTGCATAACGTTCCATATTATGTGTCAGGATTATATCACGATCATCTGATGCTCTTAACATATCTGTGGCTCTAGTGATGGACCTCCAGACTGCCCTGAACTTTTTTTGTACCACAAACAGCCCAGCAGTTGACATCTTTGTATGTATTTCTTCATAAGCCTGTGTGGAGAGGGATTCCTGGATTGTAGGTTGTCTATGAGCATGCACGTGCACGTGCACACACACACACAATGAGATACTGCCACAGTGCTCTCTAGGATACCTATATCTGTGTACAGTCCTGGAAGCAGCACATTAGGGTTTTTGATTCTCACACCTTTGCCAAGATTGCCAAGATTTCCCAACTTTCTAATTTTTATAAATTTATTAGGTGTAAGGTGGTATCTCAAATAGTTTTAATTTCCATTCTTCTGTTTACTAGTGACACTGAACTCTTCAATCCTTCTTAGGCATTTGGGTTTCCACTTCTGAGAATTGGCTACTCACACTTTTTGTTAATGTCTTTCTTGGGTACTTTATCTGGTTTATAAGAGTTCCTTATACAGTCATCCACCCTTATTCAACGCTTTGCTTTCTGAGTTTTGTTACCCACTGCCTTTAGTCCAAAAATATTAAATGCAAAATTCCAGAAATAAACAATTCATAAGTTTAAATTGCATGCTGTTCTGACTAGTGTGATGAAATCTTGTGGTATCTTGCACCATCCTGCCCAAGGCCCATATCATTCCTTTGTCCAGCATGTATGCACATGCTACCCACCCCTTAGTCACTTAGTAACCCTCCTGGTTTGCAGAATGCTATCTCAATGCTTGTGTTCAAATCACTCTTATTTTATTTAATAATGGCCACAAAGTGCAAGAGTAGTAATGCTATCATATTATTATAATTGTTCTATTGTATTATTGGTTATTATCGTTAATCTCTTACTGTGCTTAATTTATAAGTTAAACTTTATCAGAGGTATGTATGTAAAAGGAAAAAACACAGTATATATAAGGTTTGGTGCTTGCCACAGTTCTGGGCATACAGTTGGTGAAGTTTGGAATTTATCCCCTGCAGATAAGGACTATTGTATATGCTGGGTTTGAATTCCTTATTGGTGTGAAATATCTTCCAAATGTTTTCTTTCTGTCTACCCTCTGTCTGTGTAAGTTTGTTTATGATGGTCTTCACTGAACAGAAATCCTTCATTTTAGTGCAGTCAAAATTTCATGTCTTGTGCTTTTTGGGTCTGATTTACAAAATTCTTTCCCATCCCAAAGTCTCAAATACATACCATATATTCTTCTATTAGCTTTATAGCTGTATAATAGGTCATAAGGTACTCAAAAACATATGATTATTATTGGGTATCCCTAACATTGTGTTACACAGTACTAGCCATATTGCAGGAATTTAACAAATAAATTATATTTCTTATTTTACTTTAGGTGCTGGGGTACATGTGCAGGTCATGCAGGGTTGTTGCATAGATGCATACTATATCTGGCATTTCTCCCCATGTTATCCTTCCCCACCCTTCCCACCCCACTCTGTCCCTCCCCTAGCCCCCCCCAACTGCCCCCAGTGTATGATGCTTCTCTCCCTGAGTCCACGTGTTCTCATTGTTCAACACCTGCCTGTGAGTGAGAACATGTGCTGTTTGGTTTTCTGTTCTTGTGTCAGTTGGCTGAGAATGATAGTTTCCAGATTCATCCAAGTCCCTACAAAGGACACGAACTCATCATTTTTTATGGCTGCATAGTATTCCATGGTATATATGTGCCACATTTTCTTTGTCCAGTCTATCTACAACTATCTGATCTTTGACCAACCTGACAAAAATAAGCAATGGGGAAAGGACTCCATGTTTAATAAATGGTGTTGGGAAAACTGGCTAGCAATGTGCAGAAAGCAGAAGCTGGACCCTTTCCTGTCACCTTACACTAAAATTAACTCCAGATGGATTAAAGACTTAAACATAAAACCTAACACCATAAAAACACTAGAAGAAAATGTAGGCAAAACCATCCAGGACATTGGCATAGGCAAGGACTTCATGACTAAAACACCAAAAGCAATGGCAACAAAAGACAAGATTGACAAATAAATTAGATTTTTATCTCTAGCCCTGTTTCTCTGGTAAGTGGATTGAATGACCTCTGCTATAGACTGTTTCATGGCTGAAGAAGGTAGAGAGCTCTTTCTTCTCTGGGCCTTACTAAGCCAGCAGCATGCTATCACCCTAGTCCAAGCCACTGTCATCTCATGCCTAGACTTTTTTTTTTTT